>CAJNDT010006029.1:0-225000 GCA_905221615.1 Symbiodinium sp. CCMP2592 | reverse complement strand
TGTCGTCCATCATCAGCAGCATCGCCACCACGCACTGAGCTTGCTGGAAAAGGGAACAAGGCACGAGTGCTTGAAGGATCATGGGACTTATTAAGTACGGTACCTTCATGGGGGTTATAAGCAATTAGAAGTATAGTTACCTTATTCATAACCCTAACTACTAACTCCCATGATTCTTCAAGTAGTGTCATGCAAAGTGCCCGAGCTTCCTGTGGCAACGCCGACTTACGGACCCAAGGGGCGAGATAAAGCATCCCTAAACCCTAAACTGCCTCAAAACCCTACCCTAAACCCTAAACCCTAAGCATCAATCTGTATAATACCTCGCACATGCCAGGCCCAAAGACATAAAGACAACCGAGGTTTCGGCCCGAAGAAAATCGCGAAATCCGACCCCAGTAGCAAAAAAAAAGCCCCAAAGAACTAGTACTAAAGGCGCTAAACCCCTCTGAACCCAAAAACTTCTACCCCTGTTGATCCCTGAAGGATCTTAAAGGGACCCTTGGAGGAGCCTCTCAGGCCCTTTTCAGGAACCCCAAACCATACTTAGAGGATCAGGGGACTTAGTAAGTGTAGGGTTCCTTAAAGGGCTCCTTAAAGGGATCTAGAGGGTTCCTTAAAGGGATCTATGGGGTTTAGGGTTTAGGGTCTACTTAGAGGATCAAGGGACTTAGGAAGTAGGTTATAACTGGGGTTATAAGTCCCCTAAGTGGGGTTATCCTACTTGTAACCTACTTATAACCTTACTTACTAAGTCCCATGAGCCTTCAAGTAAAGGCTTGAGAGGTCTGTTTTTGCGGGAAGGCTGCTGTGGATGTCGAAGTCTAGCTTGGAACCGATCACGAGGCTCCTTAGCATTCCAAGGGCATAGCTTTTTTTAGGCTTGGGTTTAGGGGTGTAGGGTTTAGGGTTCAGGGTTTGGGTTTAGGGTTTATATAGGGTTTTTTATTTAGAGATCAGGGTTTGGGTTTTGGGTTTAGGGTTTTGGACAGCTGTGGGGTCTCAGTCTCAGCCACTGGAGCAACACGCCAACGAACTCGTCACACTGAAGGACACCCAGAAGGATCACAACCAAAATGCCATCGACCCAATGTCCCTGTTTGCGAAGCTGTTGCACCGGGCATGGGTTTAGGCTGAGGGTTTGGGGTTTAGGGTTTACAGACCTCTACGACTGGGGTTTCTTTAAAGGGAACCCTCAAGAGTACCCTTAAAGGGAAAGGTTGTCTGTATTGTTATTGTGGCCTTTGCAAGGATTTTTGGTCCTAAATGTTGAGGCCGGTAGAGAAAGGGAGAATATAGTTCAACCATCACCCTCCTTAGGGTTTAAGGTAAAGTTTTTAGGGCAATCGATATCTAGTCATGAAGACGAAAGAGGTGTAGGGCTATATACGCGACGTGTATGCCTACTGCCTACTCATGAAACATGCATTGCAGTTTGAGCCCTACACTCCCTAAACCCTAACCCATACGCCCTGAACCCCTATAGAACCCTTGCGGATTCCTGATACGAAGGAACCCTAAGCTAGCAACTTGTGCTACACGGCCCGGTGCCGCACAATAAGTCGACTACGGTTTAATTAGTGATGGCTTATGGGTTCCGCAGGGTCTGGGAGATATTACAGTATCAGGAAATGGGCTCTACAGTGGGTTGGTTCTAGTGTTCTACTAGTTACTCCGGTCACTACTTTACTAGACCAAACGAAAAACTGAAGTCTCACAACCCTTACCAAGGCCTCAACCTCAGCCTCAAAGAGTAAGACCGCTGCCCTACATGTTATGCTAGGATACCCAGTAACCTAAGAACAAAAAGGCCTCTCTTTTTGGTATTGGGTAACTTTATAAGGAACCTAGGACTACAAAAAGGGAATAAGGGTACTACTGGGCATCCTAGTATGTATGACCCATTGGGAAGGTTATGGCCGTGTCACGGTAACCCGTCGGACATGATCATGCACATGTACCTAAAACCTAAACCTCTACACCCCTAAACCCCTGAACCCTAAACAGTCTCTGAACCCCTAAACCGCTAAACCCCTGAACCCTAAACTCTCTAAACCCCTAAGCCTCCAAACCCCTGAACCTCTATACACACCCCTGAACACCCTGCTTCGTCCCAGCTTGCTGAGGACCCGAGCCCCATGGGGCACATCACCGGCTTCTCCAGCACCAGCAAGGCATAAGCCACTGGCTCCTCATGCACTGTGTTTGGGTGTAGGGTTTAAGGTTTTCGAGCTGGTTTAGGATTGAGGGCTTTCTTTCACGATTGAAGGTTTAGGGTTTGGTAGGGTTTAGGGGTTTAGGGTTGAGGGCTTTCTTTCAGGGTTGAGGGTTCAGGGGTTAAGGGTTGAGGGCTTTCTCGTTTAGGTTTTACGGTTTGGGCTTCAGGGCCTGGAGAAAGAGTGGGAAATGCTCGAATCAATCCCGAGGCAAAACCACGCATGGACGGTAGACCGCTGCCCTGCTGATGTTGCACGAGCCCATTCCTGATCATCTGTTATACATTGCGAAATCTACACGATATGGGATGCTTATACTGTGCATCTATATTTAAACCTACATATGCGTCAGTCTCATACAGGCTTCAGAGGATACACCCTAAACAAGTACACAAGCGGAGCCCTTGACCCCAATCTGTTTTAAACCCTAACCCCCCTAAGAGCCTAAGAGTCTGTATCATCCACCTTACGCCCTAAACCTTAAATCCTGAACCCTAAATCCTACAAAACAAACCCCTAAACCCTGCACATTAAACCCTCAATGCCCTCTTTAAAAAGCCCCTTAAAAGACACCCTAAACCATCCCCTTAAAGGCCCCTTAAAAAGCGAGACCCTGAACCCCAAAACGAATCCTGCACGACCCTGTATCGTCTCCTCCGTTGCAGGAGGTAGCCCGGGAACCTCACAGCGCTGCGCCTCAGAGTAAACCCCAAGGGTCCAAGTACCCAATCATCATGAGTGTAGCAACCTGGGGTGTAGGGTTTAGGCCCTACCCAAGTACCCAACCATCATATGGGAGTTTCCGAAAATTAGGGGTACTTTATCTTGGGGTCCTTATCATATGGTTCCTACTATTTAGGGTACTATATTAGGGTCCCCTATTTTCGGAAACTCCCATATACTCTCAAGAATTGTAGCCTACTTTTTTACTGGGTCCTTTCGACCCCTTGGGGGTAAGGGCTTTTCGGGGCGAGGTCTTTGGGAAATACGGGGCTGGGGTTTAGGGTTTAGGGTTTAGGGGTTTAGGGGTTTAGGGTTTAGGGTTTAGGGGTTTAGGGGTTTAGGGGTGCAGGGTTCAGGGTCTAGGGGTTTAGGGTGGGTATAACGTCAAAAATTATAGAAACCTTTCAGAAATGCAGCAGCACCGAATAAGAAACCCCATACGGTACGGATCATAGTGCCCCCCCATAGCTGCTTAGGCCTCCGTAATTATCCGACAAGAACGGAATAGTCCTCTAAGGGGATCCTACATCGGGCAACGAGGGCCTGGGGAACTGCTGACTAAGTCTATGCTGCGTTGCGATGTCGATTTTGCAAGTGCCCGGCGAGCCAGGAGAGCAGGTACAGAACTCGATCCCGATCCTGCAAAGATTTAGGATTTAGGCCTTGGAGGTTTCGGCCTTTCTGGCCTAAACCCTATCTAAACCCAACCTAAACCCCCTAAACCCGTATACCCTGGACCCTTCACCTCAAACCCTGAACCTTACAAACCCTAGGCCCTAGTCCGGAAACAAGAGCTTGCCTGGGACGCATCGGACCCAGATTTTCTCGATGGTACTTAAAGGATCATGGTACTTAGTAAGTTGGGCTGAAAGTAGGGCAACTATGCTCATAATTACTTATAACCCCAATTACGGTATTTATAACCTTACTTACTAAGTCCCCTGATCCTCCAAGTATGATAATAATGCATGTGGCTTCGAGGTCCAAAGGTGTCTCGGCTTCGAGGGAATCCTAGAAGGGACTTGGACTTGGGGTTAAGGGGCGCTCCCTCTACGTGCGACGGCTGGCTTTTGAAGGTTCCATGACAATGAAACCCACACATATTTGTGGGCACCTATATTTATCTACACAAGTTTGAATAAATCCGTAAACGAACAAATACACTAATTGACAACCAGATATGGGTAATGTGTATATAACTACATATACGCCGAATACCTCCCAAACAAAAGGCAGCATCCGGCCAAACGGTTGATGATATAAATCCTGCATGACCTTAAGGACCCTAAACAACGGGAATTATGGTACATTCCTTATTATGGGTAATGCAGGATTTATATCATCAACCGTATCTTCTCCCACTTCATGTATGGTCAATTCCTGGTCAAGCAGTCCTTCAGCGGAACCACACTTCTGCTTTCCATCCTGGGGAAAGACATTTCAGGTCAACGTCTCCCTCGCCCTTACGGTTTGGGGCTTTGGGGCTTAGGGGCTTAAGGCTTGGAGCTACCCTAAACATCCCAACACACTAAACTCTATTCCTTGAAAGAATCCGGCTGTCAACTCAGCCAGGCACGACGACGCCAAGGGCAGGTTCTCCTGTTAGCAAGCAGAAGCAAACAGCGAGAAGCAGGCCGTCTTGGGAGGACAGCTACGTGAGGTTCAGGATTCTTTGTAGCCATGCAGGTGGCTTACCTACCACTGGGCCGCAATGCATGTCAATGCCCTCCCCATGCAACTAGTCTAGTGTCTTCAGTCTTGCGGGAACCGGAACCTGGACGGCCTGGACCAAACCGAGGATCCCACTGGACGACACAAAGTCCGCGGGGTTTGCGCTGCGTGCTCTAGACTGAGACGGGTGTGATCCTGAATCCTGAACCTCCATCACAGCTTGCAAATCATGCCCAAAACTTGTGAGTGCTGCGAAGATATCCCTGTCAAGCCATCAAAACAAGCAGAGAACAAGGCGGCTTCTGACTTGTCAGAGGACTCCTGCTGCAGCAGCGCCCCACTCGACGGGTCGTAACTGGCAGGCAGGGGAAGTCCAACAACAGGTGCTTTGCAGACAGCCTGGGTTCTTGTTAAGGGAGTTACCATAATAGGGATCCATAGTACATCACATGGTATCATCTGGTGTCCTTGCTATGGTACCTTAAATTAAGTCTCTTAACACGACCCCAGCAGCAGATATTGCGACACGTTGAGGATCGCTCTCTTGCTTCTCGTGAATACACAACTACCAGTGCAGCTGAATTTCAAACTGAGCGAGATAATATACTTAACGTAACATAGTATATTAGAATAACATAATATAGCAGAGTACAACATGATATAATGTTGTGTAACATACCAGAATATATAAGCTTGAGCTCAGCACCTCAACTGGGTGACCTCCCCCTTGGAGACGCCATTCAGCTCGAGAAGTAACCTGCCCGGCATGAAAAGTCAAAGAAAGGTTTAAGCTTTTAGGGTTTAGGGTTTAGGGCTAGGTTCCTGAGTAGCCCCTTATTAATAATCAGGGTGCCGTTTTTCCTTCCATTTGCCTTGAATAAGGGAACACGAAAGGAAAAAGGGCAAAAGGGAACAACTGGGGAAAATCAAAGATGCGGAGTGTTGGAAAGCAGGGCCACGGAGAGTCGCCACATCTTCTCACTTCCCTCCAGGGTTTATGGTTTAGGGTGCTGGGTTTAGCGTCCAGGGTTCAGGTTTTAGGGATTACGGGAGATACCTGGGCCCTGCTGAAGCTACCGTGGAATGCTCTGAACTTTCGGTACAATGTTGGCAGGTTATTCGCCGATGCCATGGAGACCGCCGGTGTCTGCTCCCTTCCAAGAAGAGTTAACACTCACCGCCACAGGCCCTAGGCATTATAAGAAGAACAGGAGCAATCGTATGCCAAACACGGGTAAGATCAGTAGCTACAATCATAACTGAACAGTAACAATCATTGTCATCCTCACGTGCTTCTGCCGGCTAGCCCCTAAACCCTAAACCCAGGGAGATTAGCCTCAACCCTAAACCCTAAACTTTGAACCCTAAACCCTAAACCCTAAACCACCGAGACCCGATACTTGTACTGATGGCAGCAGTAGTAGTAGCAGTAGTAGTAGTAAGAGTAGTAGTAGTAGTAGTAGTAGTAGTAGTAGTAGTAGTAGTAGTAGTAGTAGTAGTAGTAGTAGTAGTAGTAGTACTACTACTACTACCCTAAACTCTGAACCTTCTGCCCAGCTTGCCTCCCAGGTTCATCGGCGGGGGCAAGGCTGATCTGATCCCCGTCGGCATTGACATATTCCACCGCCGCATTGGCCCTCAGGGGTTCCGGGTCAAGGGCTAAGACGGCAGATGATTGGAATATGTATAGTATTTCTGGGTTTCGGGTAAAGGGTTTATAGGGTTTAGGGTTGAGTTATGCAGTATTTATGTATCGAAGTGTGCGGGTGTGGGTGTAGGTGCGGGTGTGAGGGTGGGGTGTGGATGCGAGCATGGGTGTCTCTGCGTAGGAGTATGCAGATGCATGCATGCATGGATGGATGGACGGAGGGAGGGATGGATGGCATGGATGGCATGAATGCCATGGGTGGGTCGCAGGGAGCGCATGGATGGCACGGCACGGCACAGCATGCAGGGATGGATGTGCATGCGTGCCATCCGCCCGCCCGCCCACCCCCACCCGCCCACGCACGCACCCACCCGACCACTGTATGTATAGGCATATACGCACACACGAAATAGAAAAGCACCTACAAACATACAAACATACATACATACATACATACATACATACATACACGAACCTACCTACAAGCATGCAAGTGTGCATGTACCAACAACACATACCTGCATTTATGCAGATGTCATATGTCATATACATACGACATATACATGCGCATATGACAGCAACACATAGTCAAAGCCAGAAGCTAGAACAGATAGTATAGGTCCTATATAATTACCTATACTATTTTGGGGATTCCTTATTGTAACTATAGTATCATAAGCCCCAAAACCTATTCTAATTCTCTACGGCCCCTATACTTAGCCCCATAATAACTCTTTTAGTAACACCTTTAAAAAGATCCCTTAAAGGAGCCCTCAAAGGGCACCCAGAGGAGATGAACCTCTGGGCTTTTTTCTGAGGAGGCTGCTGCCAGAGCTCCTCGACGTGCAAGTACGAAGGGGAGAAGTCGAAGGTGGAAGGCCATTTCGTCTGCCTGCTTAGGGTTTAGGGTTTAGGGTTTAGGGAATTTCGTCTGCCTGCATGTGGAATGGAAGTTTCCGAAAATTAGTGGTGCGTGATTTTGGTGGTCCTCACAATTTCGGATCCTGCTGTCTAGGGTACTATATTAGGGTCCCCAATTTTGGGAAACTCCCATGTGGGTAATACAGAGGCCTTAGAATTAGAATACAGTTAAGGCTTCTTACACAGGGGCATATAGGCCAAGACTACTAAGGGTCGGGGAATCCAAGGGAAATCATAGGGTTTAATATTGTACAGGGACGTAGCAACTTAAGGGTTGTCAGGAATTTCATTCCCATAAGGGCTCAATGCTAGAAAAACAACTCGGGATATCTTATGGCTTAAAAAGCCGACAGAAGCCGAAACGGCTGCTAACTTCGAACTCGGAGTAATGTAGGAGCCTGATTAAGAAACCTTGGGCCTTTATCAGGGTTCCTTATATGAATCCTACTATTTGGGGGGGTTATAGGGCCAGGGTTTCTTAATCAGGTTCCTACATTAGGGCTTAGGGTTTGGGGCTGAGGTAGTAGCCAGGGAGTAAAAAATATAGACTTGTATTTCATAATGGTCCCCTTCAGAAAAAAGTATTAAAGTATGGTACTCCAAAGCCCAGACATTGGAGCATAAGGACAAGGTGACCATAAGATGATAGCTTAGCTGCGTGTTCTTTTCCATTTGAGCCTAAATAGCCTGAACCCCAAACCCCAAACCCAAAGTTCTGGGAAGCATACTTGGAGGATCAGGGGACTTAGTAAGTAAGGTTATAATAAGTCCCCTAATTGGGGTTATAAGTATTTATAAGTATAGTTACCTTAATTATGAACCTATAGTTACTAAGTCCCATGACCCTTCAAGTAGACCCTAAACCCAAAAACCCTAAAGATCCCTTTAAGGAACCCTAAAGATCCCTTTAAGGAACCCTTTCGATCCCTTTAAGGAACCCTGTAGATCCCTTTAAGTACTCCAAAGCCCAGTATTTCGAGCGCTGCAGGAATTCGCGGGTGCCGAGGGCTCTCGGAGCGCAAAAACCTAGTGCCCCAAAAAGCCACATAAGCAAGACAATTAGGATAGGGATATCCTGTTGAGGGTATGAATCCTGCATTACCCATAATAAGGAATATACCATAATTCTCATAGTTTAGGGTCCTTAAGGTAATGCAGGATGTATATCATCAACCGTCCCATTGCAATCTGGAGGCTTCGCACTCCTCAGATTTGGTTAGTGGAGCCTGGTTGGCTCAGCATTACAGGGCTGCACACCTGTTTTCCGCTACGCTCAAGGGCCCTCATGTCGGCGGGAGTCGCATCTGAAAGGCTGCATGAAATGAGCAACGATTGCACTCAACAACCTCTTTTTAAGAGATCCAGGCCGGTTTAGGCTGGATCTACGGCCTGCAACGACAACCAGTTTGCTGAAAGAAGGTCCCTCAACTGATGAGGTGGCTTAGCTTTCGTCAGGTGATCAGCTAACTGATGGTCGGTATCGGCCCACTTGAAAATTTCCTTTAGGGCTTCACCCTCAGGATCAAACTCTTCTGCGCCCTCTTTGATAGCGCCGACATCGATGGTGAGCCGCTTCTCTTGCGTGCTGCTCACCGGCCCATCCTTCGTGAGAAGGTCGTAAAGCGAACGGCAGTCGGTAACGGGGTGCACAGTGAAAATCTCAGGAGGCAAGGAACCCGACTGCACTGGCTTATAGCTCTCGATCAGAATCTCTGCCATGAGCTCTCTCAAGAAGATGCCGCTGTCGAAGGCAGTATCCATGGCCATCGTCTCAGCAGCGAGGGTGCTCCGGCATTGACGCTGTATGCGGTGACTGCGCCAATCCATCAAGGAGGCCTGGTCACCTTGCACAGTCATCACATCCGGCCCGGCGATGAAGGTCAAGAAGCCGGCCTGTGACTTGAGGCCTTCTGCGTTTGCCCACGAGGCGTCACTAAAGGCGATGATCTTCGCCTTCTCCAGTGGAACCGGCACAAAGGTCAACTGCCAGTCCTGCGTCTTCTGGGCCTCGCGGAGCAGCTTGTTGATTTCGACCAAATTGGTCACGGTCGGCTGCCCGGACATATTCAACGATGTTGCTGCCGCCAGGTCCGGCCGGGTCTGTCCGATCAGCCAGTGTAGGCACCCTCCGCCGGACTTCAGCTCGGTCACTTCGGAGGGAGTTAAAGGAGACAGCGGGGTGACCGTCCTCCAGCGCGGAACCGTGTAGACGGAAATCGCCTGGATGAACTTCTCCTGCGACAAGGTCACGACGCCGTCCTCTCGTTTGGTCACTTGCTTCCCTCCGTACTCGAGCACGCGTTCTTGCCTCGAGTCCGCCCAGGATCCGAAGTCGAAGGCCTTGCGCACGCGGTCCAAGATCGGGTCTGCTGTGCCTGGCTCGCCGGTTCCCAGCAAATCGTCGACGTGCGCTCCGAGGACCAGAATCAAGCGGCCCGCCTGGTAGTACATGAAGAGCGCCTTGTCCAGCGTCGACTGGATGAAGCCGATCTTCTTCAAGGTGTCCCGCAGGTGCCGCCAAAACAGTCTCGGGGAGTTCGCCAGTCCGAATATTCCACGGACCACCAGTAGCAGCTGTCCTGCCACTAGTCCCGGAAGTCCTTCTCGTGGCTGCCGAAGAAACAGTGGTTCTTTCCGGCTTGCCAGGGACTGGTCCCCTTGGAGAAAAGCGCCCGTCACGTCGGAGTTGAACAGGAACCAGGTCGGCATCGATGCTGCTATCTGCAAGATGACCATCAGGCCCATCCGCGTCATGGTCGGCGCATCTCGCCGCAGCGTCAGCAAATCCGGGTCTTTGTCCCCGCGGCACACCAGCCGTGCCTTCGCCTTCAGTGGCAACCAGGGAAAGGCTGCGTTCTTGTTCCTGTAGCACACTCGCGTATCCAGGATACGAGCTCGGTCGAAGCTCGCCTCCACCGCAGCGCTGGCCTCCAGTGCGAGCGGTTCCACCGCGTCGTACTTGGTCCACACTCCCCACTCCTTCACGAGCGCCTCGTGGTAGTCTTGCAACTGGTGCTCGGGGATCATAGAGTAGGGGATCTCCTTCTCCAGCGCCTTCTGCTCCTTGCGCGTTGCCCAACAGTCCCGCTGAACAGTCGGAGCCAGCACTTCGTCCGCAAACTCCGCGCTCGGCTTCGCGTAGAGCTCTTCCATCGACGCCGGCACGTAGAGGTTGCAAAGGTGAACGTGCGCTTCTTCGGTGGGCTCCAGTTCCTCGTCCTCTATCCTGAGCCGTTTCGGTTCGGGCTCCTCTGGGTGCGGAGCAGCGTAGCTCCTCATGGTTGGCGAGGGCTGCGTGTTGTCTGTTCCCACCGAGGGTGCCGCCGACGCCGAAGGTCCTGGTTCTGCTCGTCGCGGCGAACGTTCACGTTCTCCGTGTGCGTCTCCTGGTGGTAGCGCTTGATCGGGTAATCGAGGTCCACGAGGAGTCGCGGGTAGGAGTCCCGGCGTGGGTGGCAGTGTTCCGGCATCGCTGAAGTCGAGCTCTTCGTCGAGGCCTCCGAAGAAAGGGATGATCTCTCCGGGGTCGTGTGCCACAGCTTCCTGTGGCCCTTGACCTCTAATGTCCTCGTAGGTCCCGGGAGGTGCATCTAGCGCCGCCTGCAGGTCTGCTTCTTGAACTCGCCACAGCTCCGTTCCGTAAGCTGGTCGAAGCTGCTCCTTGGACACCAAGAGGCATCTTCCACCTGAGGTCACCCAGTAGTTCGACTGCTCGTGGCTCCCCTTGTGCGGTCCGATGATGGTGCCTCGGTACCAGCCTGCAGGAACCCTGCGAGGTTTGCGAGACTTTGGGTCTTTCTTCATCTTGGCCTCTCTCCAAAAAGCCACCAGCTCACCCGGCTCGTAGGTTTTACGGCTAGGCCTGTCCAAGCGGAGCACTGCTTGACGAAGTGAGTCGTTCACGGCAAACTCGGCCACTTTCACGTCCGCAGTGGCCCTGACATGTTGCCGCCGGCGTAATTCGGCGTCCTGTTCCAGGCCTTGAAGCGCCTGCACTTTCCCGTCAGGACTCAGCAAGTCCCAGGGAGTCTTTGGACTTTTGCCGAAAAGCCACTCATTTGGTGAGCAGCCGCAGGTCCTGACCTTGTCGTTCATAGCGGCGCCCACCATCGCGCCCAACATCTTCATGTCTGCTGCGCCGGCCAGGGAGTGCTCGTCAATGGCCTTCGCAGCCGCGTACCGGAAGGCCCGGTTGTAGGACTCCACTTGTCCTGCCTGCCAGTGGCTCTGCGCTGCAATGGGCTCGATCGCGGAGCCCAGGCCACTGATCTTGTCCGCGAAATCGCTCTCGAAGGCGCCGTCCTGGTCCACCACAAGCACGTCCGGGTATCCGGCCCACGTCGCCCACACCGTAGTGAAAACCTCGAACACGTGTGCCGGCACTCGCGACTCAACAGGGTGGAACACGTTGTAGGACCCGTTGGGCTCGAGGATGTGCAAGAAGAGGTGGCCTTCCTTGTTGTGGTCGTGAAGGTGAACGAAGTCGAGGCACACCCGTGAGTTAAAGGGCCCGGTCGCCTTCAGGGAAGTAGGTCTCGGAGGCAAAGGTCGCCGGGTCCGCTCACATGTGGCACATCTCAATCGCCTGCTCAGCGCCACGGCTTCCGGGGCGACTTTCTGGTTCTGCGCCAGGGCTCTGGTGAAATCTTCTTGCCGAGGGTGCCCGAGATTACGGTGCATTCGGACTAACGCCTTGGCAAGGTTCTTCTCGTTCGGCTTCAGAGGCCCGCCTGAGAACCAACATTCCCCAGCGAGGTCCTGCCGCACCAGACCTTCGTGCTCGAGTCCTTCTTGTATCTCGTCTCGAACGGGGACGTCTTCGGGAGCGGGCTGTACTGCAGCTGGTCTCGCCGGAGCGGGTGCATCAGGCTCTCCCGGCGCGTAGCCCAACACGAAGATGCCGACACGGACGGGTGTAACAAACCGTTCTCGAGGTGCCTGGGCGTCCCGAAGGTACTCGGTCTCGATGGTGACGCTGTCGTCGTTGAGCAGCAGCACCGAAGCCCTGTGGCACTCCTCTAGGCCTGCCTTCACACGCTTGGCCTTCGGAAGGTGGGCCACTTGAACTGACGCCAACTGCCAGGGAACCAAGGCCTCGACCTTCTTGTACAAGTCCGTGCCGGGGTGGACCTGAAGAGAATGAGCCGTCTTTCGGCCCAGCAGCTCCTGGGCCTGTTCCAACAACGGCCTCCAATCATCTTCCCTGCGGACTGCGTCCACGTAGCACACGGCTCGCCTGGTTGTCGGTGCCCAAGTCGCAGTAGAACCGAAGTCTTCGGCCGCAACAACGTCCAGGTAGGCCCGGCAGATCGCGTCCCCCAAAGCTGGCGGGTAGATCGGTCCGCCGTGGTTTGCCGCGTGGTCTTCGGTATCTTCACAGCACCGGGCTGCCAGCCCTTGGACCAAGAGAGGATGCGTCGCAAGGAATCGCACCGTCCGCTTGCCAATGCTAGCCTGCCGCGCCACAAAGTTGAACGTGCAGAGGTCGGCCGCAGTCTCGTAGTGGTGCTCCCGCAGTACTTGTAGTTCAGGTAACCCATAAAGATCGCCTGGTACTTCTGCGAGTGCGTGGCCGCCCCTGCGCTTCTGTTCCTCGAAGACACGCTTGGCAAGGTGCAGGTAAATCTGGTCGTCCTGTTGCTGCGCGACCGTGTCCGGAGTTTGGGCTTCGTGGCGCAAGGTTGACCAGGGCGTGCACGGAAACTCGATCACGACGAGCCTCGGGTTAAACTTGCCCAGCACGTCGAGCAGCCACTGCTGGTCCGCGGGCCGCCTTAGGTCCACTCCGTACCGTAGGTCTATTGGCTGCAAAACCTTTAGACCCCAATGCGCCACAGCCCGCACCGACACCATGGAGCTGCCGCCGAAGACCTCGACTAGATCATAGCCAAACTTCCTGCGAGGCCACCGGCTATTGTCCAACCGATTGCTGGTCATTCGCCGCTCCAGCCGAGCGGCCTTCAACGCATTTCTCGCACAATTCGCCATCCGGCGGACTTGCCCGCGTCGAAGCTGAACTGGTCCGCCTGGTTCGGTTTCGTCTACTCCTCCGGGTCCGTCACCACCGCCACGTCCGAGAAGCTGCTGCTCGAAATGGACACCCGGTCCGCTTCGGAAACCTTGGTGCCACTCTTCTTGACCGCCGGCGCCTCCTTGTTCGCCAGCTCCTTCTTGACCAGCGGCTCCTCGAATCCGACCCGCAGCTTGGGCCCACCGCCCGGATTCAGGTACTTCTCCCGAGCTCGGGCTTCGTGATCTCGCCGTGCCCGGGCCTCGTCCTGGCGACGATCCTCCAAGCGTTGGGCCGCCACCCGTTGCACCCGCTCGCGCTCCTCCGGCGTGAGCTTGCGCAGGTCCACCGGCTCCTCGGTCTCCTCGTCCTCCTGCATCGGCCCCTCGGTGTGGCCACTCGTCGAGGAGAGAGCCGTCGAATCCTTGCGCTTGGTGACAGAGGTCTTGCGCGCGGTCGGCACAGTATCCTTCGGTGGGGCCGCCAAGGATGGAGCCGAGCGTGACGAGTAACACTCCGGCAAGCTTGGAAAGCGGCCCCCGGTGTCGGGAATGACGCCCTTCTTGCTGATCTTGCCTCCGGGGTACATTCGGCGGCCGTGATCCTTGACATACACGGGCATCGTCTCCCCGGTGTACGGCACGGTGTAGGTCACGGCTTTCCACATCTTCCCGCACGCCAAGCACTCCATGAACTGGCCGTGGTTGTTGCCCGTCCTCCTCGCCAGGTCGGGGTGGTGCCGGCACTGCTCCACCTTTTGAGGATACATTCCCCCGGTCCGCTTGATCTGTCCCGGAGCTGTCGTCGTCACTGGAGGTGCTGTGCCCGGCATCATCTCGGGGCCCTTCTCGACTTTCGCCATTGCATCCAGGCCCGCCATCACGGAAGGAGCCCGGTGCTTGGCCAGCCTCATCGTCACGATGTGGGCCTCGAGGTCCTGGTGGAGGTGGATCAGGTCCACCAGCCCCGTCGCCATGCGCCCCCAGTCGGCGCATCGCTGCCTGCGGTTGCTCGAAGAAGCCGCCGCCGAGGATGGTCGCATGTGATCGATCGCGCGGTTGAGGTCTACTCTTGCTGTGCTCGGAGCCAAACTCACCGAGCGGAACCTCAAAGCGACCCTTCCGATGTGAACGAGGGATATCAAGGTGGGCTGCATGGTGTAGGTCAAGACGCTGGGCACTGCTGAGATCAAAGTGATGCACCTTCTTGTGGCAAACTAGTCGTAATTCAGAAGGATCAGCATGTAAAACCGTGCCATCTTTCAACGTCACATGTACCTTGGACGGGGGGCTAAGCATGTTGACCTTATCAAGCTGCTTTGCGCCCTTGCCGAAGAAGTACGTCACACCTACCCAAGGCTCCCTCGGAACATTTGTCACCCCTCTCCACGAGTCGATCACAGGCTCTGCCTCGTTGGATAAGAGGGTGACACGCACATCCTGTAGGTCCCGCGGGTCGGGTCCATCCAAAAATTCCTCAGGGCTGAACAGTTCACGTCGTGGCCTGCGATGGTGCCGCACATACACTTGACTGTCGATCAAAAACTCCCACATATCGGTTGGTACTGTGCATGGCTGTGCTTGCTCTTTTGCGGTAATGGGCTCATACACATGTGTGGGGGCGAAATGATTCCCGAACTCACCCGGTGCAAACGGACTTTCTACTCGGGCCTCGGCCTTGGAAGTCTGACATGCTGACCTCCCGTCGCCCTCGAACAGCACGCCCGGGTAGCCATTCTTGCGGGCCACAACTCCTTTAGGCCATTCCTCGATCTCGTCGATGGCCAGCACGAGGTGTCCCGTGACGTCAATGTAGATCGGGGCCGTCACGTTGAGCTCTCTCAGCACCACCTCGCTCCGGCCCACGTCGATGCACGCGTCGACGAAGACCAACCAGTCCTGGCCAGCAAGGAAGGGAATCTTCGAACCCACAGTGTCCGGAATGGAAGACGAACAAATCACGGAGTTGGCCCCACGAATCCCGATCGGCACATACCATCGCTCCAGGGAAGTCACCGGTTCGCCCGGGCCGAAACAATAAGTTTCGGACTCAGGCTCGATCTTCGGCTGCAGGCTGAACCTGCGCTCCCACACCGCGTTGAGGCTCTGGAGGATGCTCGTGCCCGCCACGGTGTTCTCACATGCGGTGTCGAGCGTCAGGTAGGTCTTGCCGTCGGAGACCGTCGGAGAGCGCCGCATGTTCGAGTGAACCGCCCGGGGCGACGACAAGGAGAAGTCGTAGTCCACTGTGCGAACCGCCCGGGTCGCCACCATAGCCTTGCGAAGGCTCTCCACATCAACGGCCTTCGCAGAGTTGTCCAGCAACTCCCGCACGGTCGCTCCCGTAGGGGTAGCCATCGTAAGGCCAAAGTGCTCGAACGCTTTCTTCACCGCCTCCGGGGCCGGGCTTGGCGACATGACCGGCATATTGGCTGACTTAATCTTCTCCTTCACGGCCTCGGCCTGCACGAGGAAGCGGTCCGTCTTCACCTGCGTAGCTGCATCGGCGCCGGCAGAGGCTGCGACCGACTCCTTAGCCCGACCTCGCACCCGGTTGATGCCACGTGCAACGGCTCGAGCTTCTGCCTCTAGCGCCGCCGCCGAAGGGCTCGAGGTCGTAGTTGTCATAGGGGTCGTAGTCGGGGCCGCCGTAGGGGTCGGAGAGCTGGTCGTGGTAGGGCGCGACGCCACATAGGTCGATCGCTCCTCATATCCATAACGCTCCGCTTCCCATGCCGCCCACTGCTCCGCCGTGTACTCGCCGTCGTAGCCGTACCAGTCCTCGGCGTCCTCGGTGTTCTCCTCGCCTGTGGTGCGGGAGGCTTCATTCGCGGACTTCCCGCGGCACTGAGGATCGCCTTTCCAATGGCCGACTTGACCACAAATGGCGCAGGTGGTCTTAGCCTTCAGCTCCTCCAAGGACATTCCGCGGGCCTTCCCGAGCCCCTTCTTGCCCTTGGACTTCCCTTTGCCTTTGCCGGCCCCCTTTGATCCCTTGGCCTTGCCCTTTGAGCCGCCGACGTAGAAGCCACGTGCCTGCACGGCCTTTGCCAGCCGCTGCCTATTCTCCCTGTGCGTCTGGAAGCACGTGTGCAGCTCCCGGGCCATGTCCTCCGGGATCTCGTAAGCGAGCTCGCATTCGGCCAAGTTCTCGACGGGGTCGTGGTCGTAGAGAAAGTTCTGGAGCTGCTCCTCGGTCGCATTCCAATCCGGAGCTTTTCCCCAAAAGTCCCACTCTTCACGGTGAGTCTCGTGTGCCCCCCTTTGCCGTCCTCGATGGCCTTGGTCGGGACGAGCAGAAGCACCGGCGCGGACGGTAACGTTCTGGTACAGGAGCTCTACCGCCTGCTTCAGCTTCTTCCAGTCGTACTCACCCGAGGTCCTGAGCAAAAGGTTCGCTTGGCGCTCCGTGGACAGCTGGGCGTGCTCGAAGAAGAAGTAGATCATGATCTCGTCGGGGATCACCAAGTTCGCCTCTCGGCAGCGACGAGCTGCCCGGTCCATGGCATCCGCCGTCTCGAGCATGGTGTACTGGCGGTCGCTCAAGTTCAGCTTAAAGAAGCCCTGCATCGCAGAACCCACCTTGTGCATGCGCTTCTCGTCGTACTTGTCTTGCAGCAACTTGAGAAGCACCTGCCATCCGGAGTCAACTCCAAAGGTCCGGGCCGGGATATCCTCCAAGTAGTCCGCCGCTTCGCCCTCCAGAGCCGCGTGCAAGCGGAGGCCTATCTCGGAGTCGTCGATGATGTTCTTGGCGATCTCCACGTAGCTGTCGACCTTCGCCGCGTACTTCTTGAAGCACTTAGGGTCCTTCCGCTTGTCGCCGTCAAACACGGGTGCCGTAGGAAGGTTCCCACGAGGTCGCCGCTGAGCTCGCGCCTTGCCATCATCGTCCTTCGCGGCCGTCTTGGCGTCGCCGTGATTGCCAAGTGCCGGCCGCCTCCCGTTAGAGGCTCCTCCAGACGATCCCGCCTGAGAGCCCGTTCTGAGACCTTGGCGGCCTCTCGCCGAAGCGCCACCTCGAGGAGGTTCCGGAAGTAGCTCTTCGTCCTGATCATCAAGGAGGTCAGGATGCTCCTCTTCAGCCTCTTCACCGTCAAGGTGCTCAGAATCTCCGTCACCAGGTGGTTCTTCAGGCTGGTCGTCCAAGAAGTCGTCGATGGTGCCACCGGGAACGGGGGACGACATCGAGAGATCTGGGGCACGCTACCAATGCAATCTGGAGGCTTCGCACTCCTCAGATTTGGTTAGTGGAGCCTGGTTGGCTCAGCATTACAGGGCTGCACACCTGTTTTCCGCTACGCTCAAGGGCCCTCATGTCGGCGGGAGTCGCATCTGAAAGGCTGCATGAAATGAGCAACGATTGCACCCATATGAACCCCTTTATAGTGAAGCCCATTAGGGTGGGGATATCCCTATGAAATGCTTATGCGTATGTCCTTTTTGGGCCCTTAATCCCCGACCTCCCGATGTACACGGACAAGGACGCAACACCGATTTCGCTCGATCCTGTCCTAAAGGCCTAAACGTCAAAACTGCTAAACCCTAAACCCTGAAACCCCGAAACTCTATACCCCGCAACCCTAAACCCTAAACGCTGAACCCCAAATCCCTGACCCCGGAGCCCCTCCCCTGAGCCCCGAAACTGGCCAACGAAGAACTTTTCAGCCGATCCCGGACACCGTGCCTTTCCGACACAGCGGCGCCACAGCCTCAGGACACCCCACTGCTGGGGTCTTGTTCAGGGTTTGGGGGTTCAGGGCTTCGCGGCTTCGCGTTTCACCGAAACGCTGAAAACCCCACCCCCATTTCCGTAATCTAAACAACCAGAACCCCCACGTTCAGCCAGGGTGTAGGGCTTATGGGGCTCAGGGCTTATAGAGGTTATAGCGGAGGGGTTTGGGCGTTTTCAGATTTCGGGCTTTGGGTGTAAACAAAATTTTTGGGATTTATGGATGTCTGGGGCTTTGAAAATAGTTAAGGGTTCAGGGAGATAGGGCTAATGGTTTAGGGGTTTAGGTGTTTGGGCTTTAGAGTTTTTGCCAATTTGGCAATTGACTGACATGACTTCGCCTTGCTAAAACTCTAACTCTCAATTTCATAGGGACCTGTTTGGGTGCCTTTTCGGGGTTCCTTTAAGAGCTCCTATATGGGCTCCTACAAGGGTCCCTTTAGGGGAGGGGGGTAGGGTATTATACTTCCTCAAATAAGCCTTATTCGGATATTTGATAATTCTAACCCTACACCCTAAACGCTTGCTCTCGCACTTTTCCTCAACATGGTCGGCGTGTTCTTGATTGCCCATGGCACTTGCGGCAGATGCATGGCTGACGGCGCCTAGTAGAAGGTAGAAGCCTTAGTGTTGAGTCCTTGTTGAACCCATGCGGGCCCATATAGAACCCCTGTAGTAGAGCCGTTGGAAAATCGAGAGTCTAGAGGCCATGTAGAACCATAGGAAGCCCATGCCTGTCGAACCTGTACAGTTCGAACCAATATGGAACCCGTATAGTAGAAACCCTAAACCCTAAACCCTAAAACCCTAAACCCTAAACCGGAAACCCAAACCCTAAAGCCTCATAGCGACAGAAGTGCCAGGACAAGGACACGTTGGCTAGCGAGTCTTTCGGCATTTCGTGTCGACTTGGCAGCTGTCGGATGCTTAAAGTTAACCTTAAGGGTTTAATTATTGGATTATTATTAAAACCTGATAAATATAAGGAATATAAATCTTACGATCACATTAATAATGTTAATAATGAGACTGATAAAGGTCAGGGCTCAACCCTAAACCCTAAACCCTTTAAAGGTCAGGGCTCCGGGCTTACTTGAAGGCTCACGGGACTTAGTAAGTAAGGTTATAAGTAGGTTATAATTAGGATAACCCCACTTAGGGGACTTATAACCCCAATTATAACCTACTTACTAAGTCCCATGATCCTCTAAGTAGACCCTAAACCCTAAACCCCATAGATCCCTTTAAGGAGCCCTTACTAAGTCCCATGATCCTCTAAGTACGGACCAGGCTTCTGGGCTAAGGGGTTGCGGGTTTGGGGACGAGAGGTCAAAGCTTCGGCCTCAAGCTTCAGAGCTTCCCAAAGAGCCCAATACCCCTTAATTAAGGAATATACCTTAAATTACAAGGCCTAGGGTTCCTTTAAAGGGATCTATAGGGTTTAGGGTTTAGGGGATTCTAATACCCCCTTAATTAAGGAATATAGCTTAAATCATCATATATGAGTCCCCCTTATAATTTTAGGTAGATTCCTTAATTAAGGGGTATTGGGCTCTCTGGGTTCGGGTTTCGGATTTCAGGGTTTAGTCCCTATTATAACACGGCACCTATTCTTTAGGTTACCCCAAAAGGGATCGTCATTTTGACAACCACCCATGTATTGGTGGACACGCCTCGCTCCAAAGCGGCCAGGACAGCCCCCGCCAAGTCAGTTCAAAAATGAAAGCCTCCCCCTTGTGTTGGGTAACGAGCTGCTTGCTCCGGGCAAGGATGCAGAGGCTCGCCCGCTACCTCAGACTAAGAGGATGGAGACTGTCGGCTGCATTAAAGCACGCAGCTGTTCTCACTTCGCAGCTGTACACAGGATTCCCAGAAAGCAAAGCGCCATGCAGGGTACGTCTCAGGAGGTCCACGAGCAAGTCCCAATTCCGCCTTCAGAACGTACCGTACCTCTTCGAATTCATTCAGAAACCTCGCTTGAGAGCAAACAATGTCATCCTGCGCGATCTGCAGCTGATTGGTGCCGATGGCTGCGCTAGCATGATCAGCACTAGTACTGCAACAACTACCGTTAGTCATACGGTTGATGACATAAATCCTGCATTGCCTTAATGACCCTATGCTATGGGAATTATGGTACACTCCTTACCATGGGTAATGCAGGATTTATATAATCAACCGTATTGTCTTTAGTGCTTTGGTTACCTGCCAGACAAGTGGCGAACCATCGTGCGAAGGGCCCCCTAAACCCTAAACCCTAAACTCTAAACCGTGCAGAACAGAGCGCTGCATGCTGGAGGGAAACGACTTTCTGGGAGGCTTCTTAGTTCTAATAATATCCCTTTGAGGGTTCATTTAAGGGATCCTTTTAAAGGGGTCTATAAGGATTACTATAATGGGTATTATGGGACTAAGTATAGGGGCCTTAACAATTTGAGTAGTGCTTTAGGGCCCATAATGCTATACTTATAATGCGCAACCACCAAAATAGTGTTGTTGATTGTTTTTGCCCCTTATTACTGCCTTTATTCTTCTTGCTGCAGTCACAGCTATCATTCTTGCTCCTAGCATCCCTCATATGTGTTGCTAGTTGCTGCTACTTTCACCACTGCTGGTATCAGCATGAGCATGAGTGACGAGGACTCAGCATCAATCAAGCCAAGCTCGCTTCTGAACAGGATGAATGGGCTTGTTGTCGGACAGCAAGTTTCCCAGATTCCTAAACCCTTATATGTCCTAAATTGTAAAATGCACACCTTACCCAGAACCCCTATCTACCCTCGATTAGACCCTGAATACCGACTACCATATACACCTATTTAAGAAGAGGGTCCTGGTATACAAACTAGAAACTCGGAACCCTAAACCTAAACCCCAAGAAGCTCTAGAAAGTCTCGATGCTCCGGCTTTGGGGAGGAGGGGCTGCTAGAAGGGGTTTAAGGCTTAGGGCTTTAGGGCTTTAGGGTTTTAGGGTTTAAGGGCTTGAGAGGTTTAGGTTTCAGGGTTTTAGGGTTTAGCGTTTAAGGCTTAGTCAGACTGGGCGATTCGGGGACCCCATATTTCTCCGTGGTGGGGTCCCCTTGTTTTCTGAAACTGCCCCCCAAAATGACAACAAGTATACATGGAACACCGGCGCTCACACGAGTTTTCTCTGGAGCCGCTCGGGGAGCAAAACCTGTCCAGAACCTAGTGAATTAATTGAGCTTTACGGCTAACGGCGTTGCGGCCATTACCTAAAGGCCATCGAGGGATGGAAGGGATGGACCTGGAGCCTGGTAGAGTTAGGGAAGAGGCGAAGCAACAGATCTGGCGGAGCATGTATAGGGTTTAGGGTTTAGGGTATGAGGTTCTGGACTTGTAGGCGGAAACAGATGCCAGTCCGATGGAAAGCAGCGGAAAGAAACAGCCCTGCCAAGGAGCGTTTTTGCGGATCCTTGGCCATGATCGGTAGGGCATCATGTGAATTGCGTCATTCAGTGGGCAGAGAGCGCGACCGAATGCGAAGGTGGATAACAATAACTGCGATTCTGCAGTTCAGACCCGGTTGCCTTGCCGCGTTTGGGTAGGCTTCTCCCGGTAATTATACCTCTCCATCTGTGTACAACTGGAGTCGGCCAATCTGGTGGCAAGGAAGGAACGGCTAAGCGCACCTCACCCCAGATACAGCCAGCAATAGCTACCAGATGGGAACAGCGAAAGCCAGTGAAACGATGGCAGAACCCTCTACGAACCCACAAGCCTGCCAGTCACATCGCATTGCTCAGAGCCTGCGCGGATGCGAAGACCATCGTCGAGGTACTCTTTCTGTCTTAAGTCCGTGCTCTCGTGAAAGGACTCGGAAGGTCTCCCGATATCGCTGAGGTCAACGGGAGAGCGCTGCATGCGCTGCTCCTGCAAGCTCCAGCCTAGGTGGGGCTTTTAAAGCTATTGAAAAATATTAGTAAATAAGATCCTCTTAAGCCCAATAAGGGAAAATATAAAATGTCCCAAAGCCCTACCTAGCAGCTCAAAGCAGGCCCGTGATGTCGCTCTCGCACTTGCTTCCGTCTTCCCCTATCCGCCACCAGCTTCGACAAAGAGCCGTTTAGGGACTCACTGCCAGTTTCCTTTTTTTCAGGGCCAGCAAGTGCTGTGGAAGCGAGAGTTCTTCTGGCTTCCTCCCGCTCGTTGTGCATGTCCTCAGCCAAGGCAGTCGACCGATCGTACCGGCTACCTTTCGGGGGAGGGGTCCTTGTATCAACAGGCAGGGTTTGCATGACCTAGGCATGGGAAAGAGGCACCATCCGCCTTCAGAGGGGGTCGCGATTGGTCGGCATGTGCAATGCAGCGCAATGGAGAGTAAAGCGCTAGAGTGAGAGAAGAGCGAAGAGAGAGAGAGAGAGAGAGAGAGAAAGAGAAAGAGAGAAAGAGAGAAAGAGAGAAAGAGAGAAAGAGAGAAAGAGAGAAAGAGAAAGAGAGAGAGACAGAGGGAGGGAGGGAGAGAGCACACCGGAGCGGGAGAGAGTCGGCTAGCGGTCGCACAGGAAAACAAGAGGTGGGAGGGGGGGAGGGGCGACCACTACCGGAGGGAGGGGGGAGGGGGGTATGGGACTATACTTCCTTAAACAAGCCTTATCAAATCCTTTATTGTGGTATTAAGGCCCCCTACCTCCCTCCCCCTGCCCCCCTAAGGGTCCCTATGATTGTTGGATGCTGGCGAAATGTCGGCAGGCTCACGGCATTCAAGCTGCCCCACATAAATTTTCGATTGTCCAATAACCGATAGAGAAGGTCAGCATGACGGCACTGGTGTCTGTACGTACAACTTATGGAAGAAAACGACAGCAAAAGATGGCTCCGTCCAATGGGATGGTGACCACGGTCCGCCTTATCGTCCCCTTTCTCTATCGATGTCATGATGCTGCCTAATTCGGAACATGTACCATTGCGGTGCTAGGACCAGCGATGTGTAGAAAGCAAGAGGCCAAGATGCCGAAACTGTAAACCAGGTGCGGTAGCAACGTTTCAAGTCTCGCGTCGTGTTGTGGTGCGGTAGTGTGGTGGTGTGGTGGTGCGCATGCGATGGTGTGGTGGTGCGGTGGTGTGTTGGTGTTTTTGGTGTGTTGGTGTGTTGGTGTGTTGGTGTCGTGGTGCGGTCGTCTGGTGTGGTGGTGTGGTGGTGTGGTGGTGTGGTGGTGTGGTGGTGTGGTGGTGTGGTGGTGTGGTGGTGTGGTGGTGTGGTGGTGTGGTGGTGTGGTGGTGTGGTGGTGTGGTGGTGTGGTGGTGTGGTGTGTATGCTTGTCAGTTTGCTTGCTTGCTTGCTTGCTGGCTGGCTGGCTTGCTTGATTGCTTGCTGGCTGGCTAGCTTGCTTGCTTGCTTGCTTGCTTGCTTGTTCGCTTGTGTGGGTTCCTTGTTTGCGTGTTCGCTTGCTTGCTTGGTTGCTTGGTTGCTTGTTTGCTTGTTTGCTAGTTTGCTTGCTTGCTTGCTTGTTCACGTGTGCGTGCGTGCGTGCGTGCGTGCGTGCGTGCGTGCGTGCGTGCGTGCGTGCGTGCGTGCGTGCGTGCGTGCGTGCGTGCGTGCGTGCGTGCGTGCGGGCGTGCGTGCGTGCGTGCGTGCGTGCGTGCGTGCGTGCGTGCGTGCGTGCGTGCGTGCGTGCGTGCGTGCGTGCATGCGTGCGTGCGTGCGTGCGTGCGTGCGTGCGTGCGTGCGTGCGTGCGTGCGTGCGTGCGTGCGTGCGTGCGTGCGTGGGTGGGTGGGTGGGTGGGTGGGTGGGTGGGTGGGTGGGTGGGTGGGTGGGTGGGTGGGTGGGTGGGTGGGTGGGTGTGTGTGTGTGTGTGTGTGTGTGTTTCGCTTGTTTGCTTGTTTGCTTGTTTGCTTGGTTGCTTGTTTGCTTGGTTGCTTGTTTGTTTGCTTGTTTGCTTGTTTGCTTGATTGCTTGCTTGCTTGCTTGGTTGCTCGTTCGTGTTGGTTTGCATGTGTATTTGTTTGTTTGTCTGCTTGGTTGTTTGTTTGCTTGTTTGTATGCGTGTTTGTGTGTGTTTGTTTGTTCGGCTGCTTGATTGCTTCCTTGCTTGTTCGTATGTTTGTTTGTTTTGCTTCTTTACTTTGGGTGTTCGTGTTGCTTCTTTGGTTGATTGGTTTGTTGGTTGGTCGGCTGCCTGGTCGGTTAGTTGGCTGGCTGGCTGGCCAGCTGCGGCTGGCTGGCTGGCTCGCTGGCTAGCTGGTTGGTTGGTTGGTTGGCTGTTGCTTGGTTTTGTTTGGTTGGTTGTCGTTTGTTTGTTCCCGAAAGCTCTGCGAAAGGTTCTTTGGAAAACAAATTTGCAAGCTTCCACTGCACACATATACACTGCTTGCACCTACACTGCGTGCTTACACATGCCACACCAACATTGCCCTGCTAGATTTCGGATAATCGCTGTCTAGTTATTGTTTGTCTATGTGTTTTTCGTGTTGGCGTGCTGTTTGTGTTTGACTGCAATTTGTTTGTTTGGCGGTTGCGGCAGCAGTAGCGGCAGCGGCAATGGTAGAAGATATCACGGCACATACAACAATAATGCTCATAGTGGTGGCAGCAAGTATCAGCAGTAATGTAATGGAGGAAGAAGAAGAACGGAAGTAACACGCTATAACCTATAACCCTAAACCTTGAGCCCGAAACCAAAAACTGAGCACAAACACTTGAAACAGAGTCGCCTGAACCCTGAAGCCCTTAAACCTGCAAGGGACAGGCACTCGGATGCTTGCAAAAGGTATCTGTGATTGTTTCTTCTTCTGATAGTCCTTGCCAATATTATGTTTGTTGATGTTCCTGAGACGTTAAACCAAGTTCTCTTTAAGGCTACTACGGATTACAATACTACTCCTACGACTAATACTACTACTACTACTACTACTACTACTACTACTACTACTACTACTACTACTACTACTACTACTACTACTACTACTACTACTACTACTACTACTACTGATGATATAAAACCTGCATTACTTATAATAAGGAATATACCATAATTCTCATAGTTGAGGGTCCTTAAGGTAATGCAGGATTTATATCATCAACCGTACTACTGGTGACAACCAATAAAAGTAAGAAGACGAACACACTTAAAATATTGCAAGAATAACAAGAACAAGCACAAAATCATTTATGTAATCATAATAAAAAACTCTCTTGCGGGGCAAAGAGTCGTCGCGAGATGAAGGCTGCGAAAGCACGGCCCAGATCTTCGGAGACTCCTCCGAAGGAACTCTGAAGCAAAGCTGGGGCTCTTACTTAAAGGATCATGGGACTTAGTAACTTTGAAGGGTTCCTTGAAGGGCTCCTATAAGGGATCTACAGGGGTTTAAGGTGCTTAAAGGATCGTGGGACATAGTAACTAGGGTTATACATAACGTAGCTATACTTAAAATTTTATGACCCCAATTAGGGGACTTTCACCTTGCTTACTTGGTCCCCTGATGCTCCAAGTATCAGGACCCAGTACCCAAGTAGCCCTGATAACAACAAGGGCGCCCTGTTTCCTACTCTTCGGGTTCAATTAGGAAGCCGAAAAGAACAGGGCAAAAAGGCACCACTCAGGACCTAGTGCAGGGATTCCTTTCAGGGTGCTGTTCAAGGATTCTATCAGGGATCAAAAAGGGACCTACGTTGGGTTACTTAAAATCCAGAACCCTTCTGTTATTATTTGTTCAGGGTCTTTAGAATTGCGGTTGATGGGTCGGAGATTTCGGGTGCTCAACCCCTAAACCCGTAAAGACTAAATTCCTGAAGCCCCAAACTCCTGAAGCCCTCAAAACTTCAAACCCTTACTTCGTTGTTGGGTGCATAAGCCACCGAAAGTGTACACTGTCAGTTTTATAGTGGGTGAGATTATCCCAAAAAGTGTAAAGTGCATCCACTCAGCTACTAACCTTGCCCTAACCCCCGGCACTACAACCGCTGCAAACCCCTAAACCCCACTCTTATTGTAGAACCTTTATGGTTAAATTCCATTTCGATCCCACTGAAGGTACCCCCAACCCAGAGACTCCAATACCCACACTTAATTAAGGAGTATACCATAGATCATATGAGGGAGCTCTAATTAATATGATACAGTCTCTGGGAAGAGGATCCCCCTTCTCTTTCCTTCCTTCGGAGTCCCTCCCCTAAACCCTAAACCCTAAACCCCAAGTCCTAAACTCTAAACCCTACGCCCTAAATCCCTAACCCTAGACCCCAAGCCCTAAACCCTAAACCGTCCCCCTTCTCTTACCTTCCTACGGAGTCCCTTCCTCCGGAGGAGTCCCAAAGCGTTTGCTTCGGCCCGGCGCCGATGGCCGACTTCTTGGAACCGAAGGCCTCTGCGGGACCTGAGGACTCTCTGGGCTTAGGGTTTAAGTTTATGGGCCTATGGGTACCCCATGTACCTGAATTCTGAGTCAGGGCTTACTGACAAACATATTCAGGGCTTCGGTTTCAGGGGGTTGGCACCACCCATGTAACAAGGGCACTAAGTGCGGGACGAGCATGGACCACGTCGCTTGGACTCTTGGCGCTGCCGCCCTTTCTTCTTGGGCCAAAATGCTCAGTGGTAAGAGTTCATCAATTCTCTCACACACACACAGCACCATTCTCTGTATTTTCTCATGAGGAACGCCCAAGCCTCAATCCATCATTTCCTCAACCCTCAACCCTGACAGGAGAACCGATAAGGACTTATGGGACATTGTTATAGATCCCTTCACAATCCTAGGCCCTGAACTTGCCGTAAACCCTTGTAGAATTCCAAAATTCCGAAAATAGCGGGCCCTAATAAAGTACCCTTATTTCTAGGATCCTCTGTGAAAGGACCCAAAATACAGCACCCCTTGTTTTCGGAAGTCCCACAACTAAAGCCCAACTCAGAGCTCTGCCCATTGCAAGGGTGGGGCCCTGGGTCCCTGTGCTTCCAGGGGCAGCTTTGCCTGCGACAGTTTCGGAGCTTCGGGTTTAGGGATTTGGGGCTTGTACCAGTTTAAGGGTTTTGGTGACTTCTGTCTCGGGTTTTGGGGAGTTTAGGGTTTCCGGTTTGGGAGATTGAGATTTCAAGATGCACATTTCTGGAAGGAGGAGCTGGCTAGAGAAGCGCCCTGATATCCGCCGGAGTGGAAGAAGCATCCCTAAACGGCTCTTCGAACCTTTGCCTTCTTTTGACCCAATCCAGTACAAAACTAAACCCTACATCCATCCTCCACACCTACACCCTAAACCCTAAAACCTAAAACCTAAGACCCTAAACCCTCAATCTTGTAAACCCTAAAACCCTAATACCCTAAAACCCTAATCCTGGTGCGGCCTGCCTTTGGCGCTTGGCTTGGTGGCCTGCCAGGACCCCACAGGCGAAGTAGCTGGGGTGGGGCAGGACTCGGATCGCTAAACGCTGAACTGACGGGGGTTCTTGTTAAGGAGCTGAATCTAAGTTACCATAATAGGGATCTACAGCGGCTCCTTTAAGGGATGTACTGGGGTTAAGGTTTAAGTTACCACAATAGGGATCCATATCAAATAAGATGGTGTCTGTATTGTGATAACTCAAACAACTGAACTCGTTAACAAGAAACCAGTGAACTTAAGCCCAACTCCAAAACCGTACGCCCTAAACTGGCTTCTGGCTCAAGAGTTTAAGCTTAATCTAATTACGTAGCATATTAGTTATCTACAGCAGAAAATACGGTTGATGATATAAATCCTGCATTACCCATAAGAAGGAATATACCATAATTCCCAAAGTTTAGGGTCCTTAAGGTAATGCAGAATTTATATCATCAACCGTAGTTACGGTTTCTTCACAGCACAATCTTGTGAACCAGGAAACCCCAAACCCCAAAACCGTAAACCCCAGTTAAAGGATCTTGGGACTTAGTAACTAGGGTTGTAAATAAGGTAACTCTGCTTACAATTACTTATAACCCCAATCGGGGTACTTATAACCTTACTTACTAAGTCCCCTAATCCTCCAAGTACGCCCTAAACCCTAAACCAAACCCTATACATCCCTTTAAGGAACCCTTTCTACATCCCTTCAAGGAGTCCTTTAAGAGCCCTCACTGAGTGCCCTAATCCTCCAAGCACACCCATACGCTCCGAGCCCCCGCCTCTGCAGGCTTGTCTTTGGTCCTCCCAACTTAGAGGATCATGGGACTTAGTAAGTAGGTTGCTTAAAGGGCTCCTTAAAGTCATCTATAGGGTTCCTTAAAGGGATCTATGGGGTTTAGGGTTTAGGGTCTACTTAAAGGATCATGGGACTTAGTAAGTAGGTTATAACTGGGGTTATAAGTCCCCTAAGTGGGGTTATCCTAATTGTAACCTACTTATAACCTTACTTACTAAGTCCCATGAGCCTTCAAGAACAGCTCAACTTGGAGCGTCTCGGACTCAATGCAGAAAATACGGCTGATGGTGTAAATCCTGCATTACCCATAAGAAGGAATATACCATAATTCCCTTAGTTTAGGGTCCTTAAGGAACCCTAAACCCTAAAAGAAACCCCAGGAAGAATCCTGATTATATCGTGGCCTCGACGACATGGATGCACTTGTCGGGCACATCATGCTAATGCTTTCTTGGTATCAAGATTCCAACGGGATGCTATCACTCATCCGAACTATGACCTCAAGATCCACCGAAAAAAACCCTAAGCCCAGGACCCTAAACCACGTGCCATGGCCAATTAAACCGTAAATCGAGAACCCTACCCTTAAACCCTAAACCCTACCCGGAGCCCTGAAACCCTAAACTCAACTGTAGATGGTGCCCTTTACAAGTAACCCTATTCTAAAAAGTAAGGCCTCTACATTACACCCTAAGCTCTAGACCCTAAACCCCAAACCCCTAACCCCTTTTAAACCCTAAACCCCTAACTGTAAACCCTGAACCCTGCATCCTAAACCCTCAAACCCTAAACATTCAATTGATGGTCTAAATCCTGCATTACCTTAACGACCCTGAACTACGGTTGATGATATAAATCCTGCATTACCCATAATAATGAATATACCATAATTCCCATAGTTTAGGGTCCTTAAGGTAATGCAGGATTTATATCATCAACAGTATGGGAATTATGGTCTATTCCTTATTCTGGACAGTTACACCCCTTTTTGGGCTCGGAGCCCAGAGTCCTGGAAGGTGCCGAGGGCGTTGCACCCGAAGCTCCCGGGAAGGGACAGAAGAAGTGGGCCGTAGCCATGACCTGACATGTTGCGGCCCCCAGGGGCGTCAAAGGGACCCATAAGGGGTTTAGGGTTTCGGGGTTTACCCTTACGGTAGAAGCCAGAAAGTTGGAATATCATTATCGTATCCCCTATAAGGTAAATTATAGGGGATCCTACCATTAAATCCATATTCCAACTTTCTGGAGTTCCCTTTAAAGGGACCTATGGGGTTCCTTAAAGGATCATGGGAGTTTACCGGGCTTAGGGCGGGTTTGGGGCGTGGTATGGTGTAGGGTTTCCGGTTCCTTTAGGGGTTTCATGTAATGGGGGTGGTACGGATATAATCTGTAGGGGTTTAGAGTTTCGGGTTGAGGGGGTTGGGTGCAGGCTAGGTGGAAAACATCGACGCATGGAGCTGCCAGTATTCATCCTCAACTCTGGCAAAGGTTCAAAAACCCAAGACCCCGTTTCCTCAATCCTATAGCCTAAGGAACCCTATAGATCACTTTCAGGATAAACCCCCAAACCCTGAACCCTATAGATCCCTTATAGAACCCGCATGGGTCCTTTTCTTAGTTGCTGAGTTCACAAGCCCCAAAACAGTGTACACTTTCAGCTTTATAGTGGGTAATACTATCCCAAAAAGTGTAAAGTGTATCCAGCCAGCTACTAAGAACCTAAACCTTCAACACCCAGGACCCGGAACCTCAAACCCTAAACCCGATCTGGCACCCTAAAATCCTGGACTCCACAGAACCCCTACCCTCAGGGGCCTCAAAAGGTGGGATGAAGGTAGGTGGGGCAATCCAAAGATAAGAGTCCTCATATAAGGCAAACTTTCACCCTGAACCCTGAACCCCGAACCCTCGGGGAGCTGCACCGTCTGATGCCCCATGGTGACGTGAAACTTCGACTTCGTCAACACGGTACCTTGGCATCCTAGCCGTTTAGGAATTATAGGGTTTGGGGATTAGGGTTTGGGGTTTCAGGGTTTTAGGGCTTTGGCTTTAGCGTTTCGGGTTTTAGGGTTTAGGGTTTAGGGGTTTGTTAGTTAGTCGCCGAATAATGTTGATTATTCCTGCATTCCATTCCCAACAACATATCAAACATTCTTCACACCTGCAGCTTTGCCTGTATTTCTGCTCCTCAAATGTCGCCTCATCAGGCACTCACACCACTCCTCCAGCAAACTCTTACTCCAACCAGTGCCAAATTGCCGAAACCCCTGAAAACCGAAGTCAGGCTTTAGGGTTTAGGAGCCTTTAAACCTTGAAAAAGCGCTTCGTGCATTTACCAGAGACTCCAATACCCCTTAATTAAGGAATATTCCTTAAATCATATTAAGGATCCTACTAAAATTTATTAAAGTATATCCCTTAATTAAGGGGTATTGGAGTCTCTGGGTTACCATACGGTGCCTTTGTGGGTCCCTATTATAGTACGGCACCTAATATTTAGGGTGCCCCAAAAAGGAACCCTAATTTTGACAACCGCTCTAAACCCCGAAACCCTACCATGGACCCCTTTAAGGAACCCCTTATATAGATCCCTTTAAAGGAGCACTTAAGGGACCCCTAAAGCATTTACCAAGCCGCTCTTGAAGTAGTTGATTTTGTCGACAACGCACACCGCAGCATCCTGGCGGCTCCGCAGCTGTCTTAGAGTTTTCGGGTTTAGGGACTCGGGGCTTTTGGGTTTAGAGTTTTCGGGTTTAGGGTTTTCGGGTTTAGAGTTTCGGGGCTTTTGGGGCTTTGGGGGCTTTAGGGTTTAGGGTTTAGGGTTTAGGGCTCAGGGTTTCGGGTTTAGGGGCTTAGGGTTTAAGGGTTTAGGGTTGTAGGGTTTAGGGTTTCGGGTTTAGGGGCTTAGGGTTTAAGGGTTTAGGGTTGTAGGGTTTAGGGTTTCGGGTATAGGGGCTTAGGGTTTAGGGGTTTAGGGGTTTAGGGTTTAGGGGTTAAGGTTTAGGGTTTCGGGTTTAGGGGCTTAGGGTTTAGGGTTTGTCCTAGAGTTTTCGGGCGACCCTAAACCCCAAACCCGAATAATGACATGAAGCCTTGGGTCCCTAATTTGCGCCAGCTGAAGCCCCAGCTCTCAGCGGGAAGCCAGGAAAACTGAATATGCTGAGAATACACAAGCATGATGTGCTTGTACCTTTATGTACTCGATACTAACACTAGGATACCCAGTAACCTAAGAATAAAAAGGCCTCTCTGTTTGGTATTGGGTAACTTTATAAAGAACCTAGGACTACAAAAAGGGAATAAGGGTACTACTGGGCATCCTAGAACAACACCCCAAACCCTAAACCCTTAACCCGCGAAACGACTCGCAAGAGCCGCCACCATCGGAACGGGGAACTTCTCACCCAGCACGATGCCGCGCTCCAGCTCCTTCGTTAGAGCTTTGGGATCATGGACTTATTGAATACTTTTTTACTTGAAGGTCTGGGGTTTTAGTAAGTATGATGATAGAGCTCCATTGGATTTCGGAAAGGGTTCTATCAGCTTTTAGGGCTTATGGGACGTGGGTGGCCAGGTTACAAGCTACGGGTTACCCGAATCGGTGCTTTTTAGTAACTATACTTACGGCTACCGTCTCTCTACGTCCTATGATGCTTAACACCCTAAGCCCTCATAGAACCCTAGAAGGAAGGAACCCTGTAGACCTCCCCAGGATCTTTAACACCCTTGATCCTTCAAGCAGGGAGTTGCGGAGTTGCTAATCTCACTGATGCGAAAATATGCCGTAAGGTATATGAGGGTTCCTGTTTTACTTTAAAGCATATCCCGTAATTCCCGGATCGAACCCTCATAGGTCCCTTTAAGGAACCCTTGTGCGCATATTCCTTAATTGTGGTGGTTTAGGCTTTAGGGTTAGGGTTGAGGGTTTAGGGTTTAGGGTGAAGTGTGACAGTTTCGGGCTCAGGGTTTGGATGGTAATTTTCCGTATCAACTTTCGACACGGCGGACTAAGACGGGCATATTCTTAACAAGTGTTGCAACCCCTCCATTACTTCATTGCCACGCGGGTACTATGATTCGACTATATATCTCTTTTTTTCTGCGATGTCGGTGACGTTTCTACCTGGGAAACACGCAGCATCTATCCTAGAGACTCGAAATGCCGCGGATGAAGCGATATTCTTATCCGTATCGTTCTCCCAACTAAGATCTCCCTAAGACACCCTCAACCCTCAACCCCGGGTCTAAGAAGAGTTCCTAGAAGGGTACCTAAATTGGAGATCCTTCATCAAGGGCCACATCTTCTGTGGTATCATGGAGCCCCATACCTCCAAACTAAAGAATAGCGAGGTGCCCCAGTCGCCCAAGACTAATGGGGATATCCATTTCCCTAGTTTTTGGTTTTAATAAAGGAACCCAGAAAGAAAAAGTGCAAAAGGGTACTACTCAGGAACCTAGATAGTCCATAAAGCAGGGTTTTAAGTATTGCTTGATCTAGTATAATGCTTAGTTGCTGGGTACCTTGGGTTTGCGGGAATCCTCAATCTGTAGAAAACCCTTAGAGAACCCCATACAGTGAGTCCCAGAAAGTTGGGACATGGGTTTAGGAGGATTAGTGCTAGGATCCTTTATACTTTACCCTAAGGGAATGAGGATACAAATGTGCCAACGTTCTGGCTTGATCTTTATGTCCTACACCCTAAACCCTAAACCCCTCAAGGCTAAATCCTAAACCCCTATAGAACCACATAGAGTGGTAGATGCCTTCGCATCCAGAGCTGCAACGCACATCGCCACGCGATCACCTCCGGCAGGTTCTGCTGCTTTGCGGGGCCATGTAAGGGAATGAGGGTCTTGGGGCTTAGGGTTTTGTTGTGTAGGGTTTAGGGTTCAGCGTTTAGTAATGGTACGGGGTAGGGGAAGCGTCTGATTACAACATAAAACCCTGGCAATACAGCTATATCTCCTGCACATCTTTGTGCTGCCGCCATCCCTTCCAAAGGCCAAACCTCGCCCCAACCCCGACACATAAATTGTAATCCTAGATCCCTCAAGCCTCAAAAGCCCCGTCAACAGACTCCAGTGAAAACCAATGATGCCAGAAGTCCGCAGGCGTGATGACCATTGGACCACAGGTCTACAGAGTGGAGGTTGGTCGGTATAGGGATTAGGTTTCAGGATTTCGGGTACCCTAAAACCTAAACCGCAAACTGTAGTGCCTAGGGCTTCCTTTAGGGTTCCGGGTTTAGAGTTAAGGGCTTCCGGTGCAAGGCGGCTGAGTTGACCGACCCGCGCCTTGAATCGCTTCTTGGACAGGCTGCCGGAACATCCTCAACGGTCGCTTCTTGAAGGATCATGGGAACTAGGACTATCAAACCCTTGTAGGGTCCCTGGAGTTAGAAGTTCCATATTCTAGACCCCAGGGTAACCTAGGAATCAAAAGGGTGCCCTTTTTGGCTTAAAGGGGGTCATACGGGAACCTGAACCCTAAAACAAGGGAATAAGGGCCTACTCTGGGTCCTAGTCTTGATGGGTCACGGGATTTATTACTATCAGACCCCAAAACCCTAAACCGTAAGCCCCAGTCCAGGTGCTTGTAAGCTGACTTACCAAGTCCACTCATCATCCAAGTTGGGCTGAGAAAACGCACCTGAACAGGAAGTTCAAAGGGCAGGGAGCAAGCTAGGGTTTAGGGTTTAGGCTTAGGGTTTGGGGTGCTGCTTGCAGGCTTAGCAACTATCCGTGATTGTTTCGGCGATAGGTCTGGGAGGACACCAAGAGTAGATGCGCAAAACAGGGTTTAGATCATACTTTTTGGGGGTTCTTGGACATATCAGGACTAACCCTAAACCCTAAACCCTAATGTCAGAACAACTATGCTGGCCAAGCTTCTGCAAGCTCCGGACCTTCTTGCCCTTGCCGGCCTGGCTTACTTCAAGGGGTTCTTAGGGTTCTTAGGTTTTCAGAAGGTTTAGGTTGTCAGGGGGTTTAGGGCTTGGGTTAGGGTTCAGGGTTTAGGGTAGGAAGAGCGGGGTTTTGGGTTTATGTACGGTTGATGATATAAATCCGGCATTACCTTAAGGACCCTAAACTATGGGAATTATGGTATATTCCTGATTATGGGTAATGCAGGATTTATACCATCAACAGTATGTCTGCAAGTTGATGGGCTTAGGGTTTGAGGTCTAGGTTTGCCTAATTAACCCATAAACCCTGGCCTCACCGAGCTGCGGCACCACGATGCCCATTTGGGGCTTCACCGCACCGGACAACACGGTACCTGAGTCAGGGTTGTTTGGGTTTAGATCTTAAGGTTAGCCTTCAGGGTTTAAGGCTTAGAATTGTGACCGCCACCACAACGTGAAACCCTTAAACCTTATTACGAATCAGCCTATCACCCAAAATAACCTAGACCTTCAACACCCAGGACCCGGAACTTCAAACCCTAAACCCGATCTCACACCCTGAAAACCCTAGACTCCACAGAACCCATACCCTAAAGCACAAACCCCGAAACCGCAAACCCCGAATCCTAAACCTAAACCTTAGCCTGTTAAAGGCAACCCTTAAGGAACCAGCAAATCCATCCTTTCAAAGGCTAGGTTCCCCAGTAGCCCACGATAAGAAGGGAGCCCTCTTTGCTACTATCTATTTGGTTTTAACAAGGGAGCCCGAAAATGAAAATGACAAAGGGTACTCCGCAGGAACCTAGAACCCGTATAGTGAATGGCACTAGAACGCTTATAGCAACCGTTAGAGCGCCCTTCATAATATCCCCTTTAAGAACCCTAAACCCCCAAACCCTAAGCCCTCAACCTGAACCTAGAGGGGCCCGGCCTGTGAGAACAGTGCCTTGGCCCTTGATGGCAAAGGCATGGTCGTAGGCGAACCTTGGTCTGGCTTAGCCTCCCGAGGCTCCTTAAAGGGATCTAATTTAAGGATCTGTAGGGTTTAGGGGACCACTTGGAGGATCAGGGGACCTGGTAAGTAAGGATATAAGTCCCCTAATTGGGGTTATAACTAACTATAAGTATAGTTACCTTATTTATGACCCTAGTTACTAAGTCCCATGATCCTTTAAGTAGCCTCCCGAGTTCCGGTGGTTTTCTGTTAAGGGTTTCGGGGTTGTGTTTAGGATTTGGAGCTTAGGGCTTAGCGTTTGGGGTTTGGTCTTAACGGCATCTAAGGGTTTAGGCTTTAAAGCTTGGGGTTTAGAGTTTGGGGTTCAAGGTTTCGGGTTAGAGCATTTAGGGTTCAGGGCTTAGGCTCAAGGATCCTTGTAACTCCGGATTTGCGGGATTTGGGTTCGATGAAGGCTAGCAGGTGCCCAGCCGTCGTCGGTCAAGAGTGCGACGGCTGGGCTCAGGGCTTGTAGTTTTTTTTTTGAGGGCCCTGTTGAGTCTGCATGACGGAGTCTGACAGCTTCCTCAGCCCGTTTGTAGGGCTAGGGTTTCATGTTTAGGCTGTGTAGGGTTTGAGGCTCAGTGCTTAAGGCTTGTAGGGTGCATAGGGTTTAGGCTTTGTACAGGATTGTTTAAGGTTCAGGGTTTCGGGAGACTCCATAGCCCTCAACGCTACAACCCTCAAACCCCAAACTCATTCCCCGCTCGTCCCTAACCATCAAAAACCTCGAAACCCATAAACGCCCACGAATGCCCGTAAGAAAAACCCTACTAGATCCCTATAGAAGAACCGCCAAACGTGGTAAAGCCTTATTAGAGGCCTGTCTTCATGACCAGAACAAGGCGTCGGGGAAGATTATAGCGTATATATCTATCTATTTGCACGAGGATACAATGATAGTATTCATACTACTGATAATGCATATTATGTTCATCACGGTTACTAGTATTGTCATTTCATTCGGAGTATTAGTATGATTTTGGTACCGTTGTGACTTCATTCTTTATAATTGTCGTTATTACAGTGAACCCTGTGTATCTTAGAAACAATTCAGGCTTCCTCAGTATAAACCTTAAGCCCCCTCAATACCCTACACCCATTTCGGTGCCTTAAACCCGCATACAAAACCGAGTAGAGACAGTCTCATGAGGCTCAGATCCCGGCATGAAAGGTCCCGAAGAATCCCGCTGAGGGAGGGCCAAGTTGGTCTTGATGACCTTCTTGGAGTTTTTGGGGTTGTGACCTGGAACCCGGAAGTATGTGGAATAATGGCCTTTTATGTGTATTGGGCCATGATTTTACATACTTTTGGGGGATGTAAGGAACCCTTCAAGGGTTCCTTTCAGGGAGCTACAAGGGTTTAGGGCCTCAGGGTTAAGAACCCTTGGCTTGCTGGCCTTTCGGGCTCAGGGTGTGGAGGTTTAGGGTTTAGGGTTTAGGGGTTCCGGGATTGAAGTTTGCAGGTTTAGTGGCTTAGAATAGTTTCGGGGCCACGCCGTGGGATATCAAAGTCTTGCCAAGCTTGAGCCCGTAGCCGTTGTCTATTCGACACCGGCTCTGAATCATGGTCTTTCCGAAATCTGATCGCAACCCCTTTGAAATCGAACCAACTTGAGAAAATGTGCCTGTGCAGTTTTACTCTTCAACAGATGGGCCCTAAACCCCTGAAGCTCTGAGCAACAAGCTAAACGAGCCCTTAGACCCCGAGCCCTGAAGCCCCCACACCGCGGCGGACCTCCATCAAATCTGTGGCGCCCAAAGGCTCCGAGCCATCCTCTGTCGCTAGGTCGGAAGGGGAGCTGGTGCCCTGAACCCTAAACCCCTACAGTAGAAGCCAGAAAGTTGGAACATCATTGGCCTCATGCCCTTAAGGTAAAGTATAAGGGATCCTAGCACTAATCCTCCTAAAGTCATGTTCCAACTTTCTGGCTTCTACTATAAACCCAAAACCCTCTCAGCCCCTAAACCCTAAGCCCCTGAACCCCAAACCCTCTCAACCCCAAAACCCCTATGAACCCAATCGTTCTCAACCCCTAAACTGTTATAAACCCTAGACCGTGTGAGCTCGGGTTTGGCGGTCGATCAGTCTATCGATCGATCTATATGCCTGTCTCTATCTATCTATAAATCCTATACTGTTTAACACTGTTACACTACATTACATTAAATTAAATTAAATAGTTTGTAGTTTTTTCTTGGAAATTTGATGTATCATCATCCATCTATGTATGCACCTGTATGTATATGTAAGCATTCACACAGGGGTTTGTGTGTGTGTGTGTATCGGTATGCATGTATGTATGTATGTATGTATGTATGAAGTCCAGGAGCCACAAGGGATCGTCCCTGCTGCAAGATGGGCTCGAGTAGAGTTGACAGGGCCAGTACTTAAGGTTTAAGACGTTTAAGCGTTTAGGGTTTAGGGTTCAGGGTTTAGAGTTTAGGGTTGAGGGTTTCTTTTTGGACTTCGGATTGAAATTGGGTCTAGTGTAGTCTGTCATTCAGCTGGCTTAGGCAACTTTTCTTGATCGTGATCGCGACAAATGCGTGCCGGTAGAGATTGGTTGTGTAAGTCTTTATCTCAAAACAGAGCACACAACCCTGAACCCTAACCACAAGGACTTTTTCTGACAGTGCTGTGCAGAGCGGTGACAAACACAATTCACAGCGGATAGTGCTCACGCAGTGCATCTGACAAGAACATATTTACCCAATTGGTCGAAGTACCACCCTAAACCTAGATGGAGCATGGCTGTGCAGCGGGGGTATACTTGGAGGATCAGGGGACTTAGCAAGTAAGGTTATAAGTACCCTAATTGGGGTTAAAAGTACTTATATGCATAGTTACCTGATTTATAACCTTAGTTACTAAGTCCCATGATCCTTTAAGTCGGGGGGGGGGATTTCCGTGTCAGTTTCTGGGAGGCTCCGTATTCTTGTCGCTTGCGGCATGCCTGTAACATCCCCGGGGATGATTCCTCTGTGCTGTTGCCCTTTTCCCTAAACCCCAAACCCTTAACCCTAAACCCCTAACCCCTAACCCCTAAACCCTAAACCCTAAACCCCAACCCCTAAACCCTAAACCCCTAAAACCCTAAAACCCTAAACCCTGAGCCCCCAGCCGAAGATCCTAAAGCCCCAAATTTCAGAACCCAGGCCTTGAACTGTGTGTCCTTAGAGAACCAGGGTTTAGGGTTTAGGGTTTAGGGTTTAGGGGAGATACCTCATAGAGCCCCGTAAAGGAAGCCGCACAAATCCTACACCTGAAACCCTGAACCCTAAAGGGAACTCCAGAAAGTTGGAATATGGATTAATGGTAGGATCCCCTATAATTTACCTTAGAGGGGTTACGATAATGATATTCCAACTTTATGGCTTCTACTGTGAACCCAGAGTCCCTACTTGACGAGCTGCCTGTGGATGTGCGGAGACGCAGGCAAAGGGCAGGTCGGAACCAAACTTCGTTCTTTGGAAGGTCTCGGCAAGCGTCATTTGCAGGGCCCGAAAAAGGCTACATTGAAGGTTGTTTTTGGGCTGTAGAATACTTTGGGTGAAGGGACCTAGCTATTTTCAATTGTTTTTTGGTGCACTTTACTGGAGCCCTGAGGAATAGTGTTACGAGTCATCAACGCTTCTGCAAACTGTCCTCTAAAGCCTAAACTATGTTATATGGGCCTTGATGAGACCCAAGAACTTTGTTTGGGGCTTAAAGTTCGGGAGGAATCTGCGCAATAGCAAGAGCCCACAGGATCCGGTGATCCAGGTTAAATCAAAGCAAGGCTCCCCGGGCTTAGGGGCTTAGGTTCTGAAAGGGCTCCTTAAAGGGATCTATAGGGTTCCTTAGAGGGATCTATGTGGTTTAGGGTTTAGGGTCTACTTCGAGGGGCAGGGGACTTAGTAAGTAGGTTATAAGTAGAGTTATAAGTGCCCTAAATGGAGTTACGCCAATTATATCCCTACTTCTAAACGACGTACTAAGTCCCTTTGCCCTCCAAGTAGGGTTTAGGGTTTAAGGATCCCCGATACTGCAAGGGATAATCTGAGCCCGAAAACTCCAATTATCCCTTAACTAAGGAATATACCTTCAATTACGGTAATTCAAGGTACATGGGAGTTTCCGAAAATTAGGGGTACCTCACTTGGGGGTCCTAATAATAAGGATCCCACTATCTAGGGCACTATATTAGGATCCCGTATTTTTGGAAACTCCCATATTGATTCATTAAGGGATATTAGAATCCCCTAAACCCTAAAGCCTAAACCCTATAGATCCCTTTAAAGGAACCCTTTAAAGGAACCCTATAGGCATAGTATTTTCCTTAATTGAAGGATAGTATCGCCTCGGCGAGTTCCAGGAGTTACACTTCTCAATGAAGCGGGCTTTTCGAGGCGCAGAGCATTTTGGAGTTTCCGAAAATAAGGGATCCTTTGAAGGGATCTATAGGGTTTAGGGTTTAGGGTTTAGGGGATTCTAATATCCCTTAATGAATCAATATGGGGGTTTCCGAAAATAGGGGATCCTAAAATACTACCCTAAATAGTAGGATCCATATTATAAGGACCCTAAAATAAGGTACCCCTAATATTCGGAAACTCCCATATGGGGCTTCTGGGGATTAGCAGCGCCCTCCTTCGAGCTTCAAGGGTTTAGGGTTTAGGGTTTAGGGGTTTAGGGGTTTAGGGTTTAGGGTTTAGGGGTTTAGGGGTTTAGGGTTTAGGGGTTTAGGGTTTAGGGGCTTAGGGTTTAGGGTTTAGGGGCTTAGGGGTTAGGGGCTTAGGGGTTAGGGGTTTAGGGTTTAGGGTTTAGGGGCTTTAGGGTTTAGGGGCTTAGGGGTTTAGGGGCTTAGGGGTTGTACCATACTTGGAGGCCCAGGGGGACTTGGTAAGTCGGTTATAAATAGGGCTATCATTGCGGTATCTCTATTTGGGGTACTTTAACTCTACTTATAACCTCCTTACAAAGTGCCCTGGACCTCTAAGCAGGAGCCTTAATAATGAGATTAGGGCTTTGGACTCCTTTATAGTATAACTATATTCAGAACCACCAGGAACAGTCTTGGTAGTTATTTAGGCTCCTAAAGTATCTAGGGTGCACATAAGAGGCTCTATCAGGTCGCTTAAGGGTTGCATGGGGGCTTTGCCTTGTTGATTGTTGGGGTGCCCATATATCATATAAGGCTCTCCGTGTGCAATGATTGCGATCCCTACAGCGACAGAGCAACGATTCCCAGCGCAAGCTGCTCAAAACACGAGAGAAAGCAGCATGGAACACTGACACTGCCTTTCGAAGTTCTTTGATGACCTTGTCCAACACTTTCTTCCGCTTCTCCTCACACTGAGCCGTTCGAGAGTGGTTTGGGGTCTAGAGTTAAGCGCCCAAACCGTACTTAGAAGGCCCCAACAGCCCCTGCTCACAGCAGCTGCTGCGTGGAAGAACAGCTGCGGGCTATAGTGTAAGCAGAAGTTGGAGCACACGCTCAGGAGGCCCCAAACCGTTAATATAGGGACCGTCAGAATTGGAATAGGGTTTTGGGGCCCGTTATACCATAACTATAATAAGGAACCACCAAGATAGTATAGGTAATTATTTAGGCCCCTTTTTGTAACCGAAATGGGGTTTATGGTTTAGAGAGTGAGAAACTGAGGCCAGGGCCGCAGGGATCATGTCGATCTTGTTCAGGATGACGACCTCTCTTCGCTGAAGCCGCACAAAAACCCTGGTATGGCGGTTCAGAGCACAACAGGGGATATATATTTATATATAGACATATACATATATATATATATATATGTATGTGTGTATGTGTATATACAGATATATATATATATATATATGTAGCCAAGAAAGATACCATTATACAGAGCATCCAAGACCCCTGAGTTAAGCCACGTACCTGAACTTATCGGGGGATCCTTCATCTGACTTAAGGCATATGCCTTAATTGAGGACCCAGTTAGATCCTCTCCCTCATAATTAAAACCCTTCTAGACCCTTTATGAAGCTGTGTGACAGGCATATGCCTTAATTGAAGGCCCTATAAAGCCCCTCCCCCGCAAAAACCCTTCTGAAAACCCTGTGAAACCCTTCTTGTAACAGTCACCATCCTTCAGAGATTCCTGCAAGAACCTTTTAGAGCACTACTGTTGATGATATAAACTCTGCATTACCTTTAAGGACCCTGAACTATGGGAATAAATGGTATAATCCTTATTATGGGTCATGCAGGATTTATCATATCATCAACCGTAGAACCCTTTACTGTAGGGGCTTTTGGAGGCTGAAGGCTCGCGCAGGCTAGTTTAGGGCTTAGGGTTTAGGGTCTAGGGTTACATCAGAAAGCCCGAAAGAACCAACAAGCTGCAGCGAGGTCGGAATACTAAGCAGGTTTAGCATTTGGGGTTATACTGGTTTCGCGGTTTAGGGTTGAGGGGGTTAGGGGTAAGGGTGCGGGGTTTGGGGGTTGAGGGGTTCAGGGTTACCTTGAGCTCGCTACCAAAGCCACTTTCTGTAGGGTCCCTGGAAGTTCCATATTCTAGACCTAAAAGTAACCTAGGAAAAAACGGGCGCCCTTGTTTGTTGGTTTAAAGGGGCTCATAAGGGAACCTGAACCCTACAAAAAAGGGGAATAAGGGCCTACTCTAGCTCCTCGTATTAGGGGGTTACAGTAGAAGCCAGAAAGAAAGTACATCATTCTTATCATGCCATAGAGGGGTAAGGTATAAGGGGAATCCTACGGTTGACGATATAAACTCTGCATTACCTTAAGGACCCTAGACGAAGGGAATTATGGTATATTCCTTATAATGGGTAATGCAGGATCTATATCATCAACAGTAGCATTAATCATACTTGAACCATGGTCCAGCTTTCTGCGGTTCACTATATGGGAAATTGTCAAAATTATGGTCCCTTTTTTGGGGTACCCTAAATATTAGGTGCCGTATTGTATAAGAAACCCAAACCCCCCCCTACAGTAGGTTAAGGGTCTGGGGTTTAGGGTTTGTTGTGATCCATGCAAAACTTACACGTACAACGTACCCCCCCCAAGACACCCTGTTCGAAGTGAAGGCCCCTGTACTAGGAGGGGCAGGGGACTTAGTAATTAGGTTATAAGTAGAGTTTCCCAACTATAACCCTAATTATAAACGACTTACTAAGTCCCCAAGCCCTCCTCCAAGTAGACCCTAAACCCTAAAATCTATAGATCCCTTTCAGGAACCCCTAGAGATCCCTTTAATCCCTTACTTACTAAGTCCCCGGATCCTCCAAGTAACGCCTAACCCCTAAACCCCTAAACCCATAGCCTAGCTGCTGAGTTCATAAGCCCCCAAAAAGTGTACACTTTCAGGTTTATAGTGGATAATATTATCCCAAAAAGTGTAAAGTGTATCCACTCAGCTACCAAGCTAGTGCGGCTCGGGTCACGAGCTGGTTCGCCAAGATTTCGGCAACAACCATGCACTCGGCCGTCTGGGTTTGAATGCCCTCGGGCGGAGGCAGGGAACACAAAGGGCCCAAACGAGCCCCTTGAAGTAGGGAATGTGCCTCACACGGGACGAAGATGATGATCATGGTGATGATGGCGATGATGATCAGGAGGACACATAAGCAGACTAGGGTGAATAAAACTGTAAGTGTTCATTGTGTCATCATTGCTATCCAAGCAGCCGCAGCATAATAGAATTTAGAAGTAGCAGTCTCAGCAATGGTCAATAGTTTTAGTAATTGCAGTAATACTCCCAATAGTAGTAGTACTAGTCATTACAACAATAACACAGAATGCGAAGATACCAAAGAATGAAAAACAATACTGATAACAGTAACATTAGTAACAGCTATCACAGTAATACATAAATCAGCATTCTACAGCCTAAGCTTTGCTCCTTGAGTTGGGGATGTTGGCAAAGGTATTGAGCTCTCTGCAAAAACGAAACGAAAACTAAGGCATGGAGGAGACTTATTCGCATACATGAACTTGAGGGGCTTCACGGAGTTAGGGTTTAAGGCACCCTTGTCCTTTTAGAAATAATGGACAGAGCCCTATACCTATATCCCTTAGCAGGAATTATTTAAGAAGGTCTACTTGCCGGTCTGTTTTTTCCTTTGGGGGAACCATGACAAAGGACAAGGCTGGTTTAAGGTTTAGGACTCTAGGGTTTTGGATTTTGGGTTTTAGGGTTTTAGTGCTTTGAGTTTGGAGTCGAAGATTGAGCTGACGAAGAGCCGTCCTTTCTGCACTGGCGTCTTTCCTTCCATCTCTAGGATGAATATTACTCCTGGCAGCAAACTTAACATATGTGTTACTTGTATTTTCTTCAGCCTTACTTATACGGGAATAAGGATCCCACTATATGGGGTGCTATGTTTGGGTCCCCTATTTTTGGAAGCTCCCACATCTCAAAAGGCTGCCTTGTTGCCTATAAACCCTAAACCCTAATCCCTAAACCCCTGAACCCTACACCCTAATCCTAAATCTCAAAAGGCGCCACCTTGTTCACGTCGATAACGAGCGCGCAGAGGTCGATAATCTGGGCGCCACCTGTCAGGAGGCCGTGCAGGAGCCGCTCGCTTAGCAGAAGCAGGAAAAAAAGCGTACTCTAGGGGCCTTGATATCTGCCTGTACTATTTTCAGGGGGTTTAGGGTTTAGGGTTTAGGGTTATTATAACTGTAGTATAATAGGCCCCGAAAAAACCCTACTCTAATAAGTAAGGCCTTCATAGTACTCGCTCCTGTGCAGGCAAACTAGGGCCGGCATAGGAAGCACTTGCGGTTTCGGGCTCAGGGCTCAGAATTTTGGTTTTCTCTTGTTTAAGGGGCTCCTTTTCGTCTCGCAGATTCGCAGCCTCAAATTTAAGGCGAGGGCTCAGAGTTTAGGGTTTAGGGCTGGCAGGGAAAATGGGAATTTCGGTGGCGAAAACCAGGAAATGAACGCTTGAGCTGAGAGTACCTGAGCCCTCTCCACCCCGATCTCTTCCCGCATGCGGCACATGCCTGAATGAGTCGCAGAAGTAACCCTCAACTCTAATCCCTGAGCCGGAACCCAAAACCCTAAACCACAAAACTCTATCATCCAGAACCTAAACCCCAAGCTGCAAAAGAACCCCCGATAGATCCCTTGTACTCTGAAGGAACACTTGAAGGAATCCGACACTGATCCCAACCACCTGGCCTATGACGGTCCTGATCAGGGAGGCGTGGCCAGGACAGTCCACCAAGCACCACTGGATGTTGTCGAAGCCAGCGGACTAGGCGGTTCAGGTATTTGCCAGATCTTCCAGAATCCCTTATTTACGGAATATCTATAAACTACAATAGGAACCCTAATAAGAAGTACGGTCTATTCCGTAGTGAAGGCACTTTCCAGGCTCTGGCTGCTTTGAGTGCTCCTATCAGGCTTCCTGTCAGGGTCCTGAAGGCTTGACTGTCTAGGGCTAAAGGGATCCTCTACAATGCGCCTAAGACTCCTGAAAGACTTTTTTGAGGATGTGATAAAGATTTAGGGTTTGGAGTTTTGTGAAGGGCTTGGGGCTGAAGCTCAAGGCATGTTCTGTTGGAGTAGGACTACCGGGTAAGAGCCCCAAACGGTTCAGACTCGGGTTTTGAAACCAGTAAACCAGAGGGTTCATATATAGGTGGTTGTCAAAATTATGGTCCCTTTTTGGGTACTCTAAATATTAGGTGCCGTATTATATTAGGGACCCCAAAAGGGACCCTAATTTTGATAACTACCCAGAAACTACCATTATGGAACCAGGCCGAGGTCCCCACAATAGGGTTGATGATATAGATCCTGCATTACCTTAAGGACCCTAAACTATGGGAGTAAATGGTACATTCCTTACTATGGGTAATGCAGGATTTAGATCATCAACCGTAGGGATGGTCTTTGGGACGTAATTCCATAGTGGGACAAATGGCCTCGCTGGGTAAGTACAGGGCTTGACATGCCACGGGTTCCAGGAACTCCGATATCCCCGAATCATTGGCCACGTAAATACGAAGGAGCCTTCTCATAAGGTTAGGAATTTGGATTCAGGGCTTAGCGTGGCTCAAGCCCTAGACCCTTCTCATAAGTTTTAGTAAGGATTTGCGCAGACTGCACGTGCCTGAGGGTCGCCCTTGCACAAGTAGTGACAGTACGCCCTAGATGTTCGCTGATGTGCATATAAGACTGAGAACCAATTCCCAATGCAATTACTCCGGCGAGCCCGAACCGCGGGCGAAACCCCAAACCCCTGAGCCCGGCAGCCGCAAAAAAAACCCTATCGAAGCACCAAAAATTCTGAAACCCACCTCCCCTAAAAATACAAAATGCCTTATACAACCCCTGTAGAATGCCCAGATCCCAACAACTTCGAAGTGACGCCCTTATGAAAACATAGGTGCCAGAGAAAACCTACCCGGGGTGGGGCCACGCAAACTCCCTAAACCCCACGGGGGCCTGTATGTGCTCTGGTGCATCCGTGGAGAAGGATGAGAAGCCAAGGTCCAGTGTGATGCCGCGCTCCTGAAAGACATGGGCTAAGTTTTGAGGTTTATGCAAGTGTAGGGTTTCGGGTGTAGGCTCCGTGAAGGAGACAAGAAACCGCGAGCATTCCGGCTTCTAGTGGGTTTGACATCGTTTAAGGGTTCTTCTGGGGCTTCGGGCTCAGACTTAGAATTCTGGAGGTAATTGGTTGGACTGACGCGGGCTTCGGAGTGTTTTGTGGTTTTCCTACTGAAATTTTTCGGGAGACAATCAAGGCGTCGCATAATGTCGTGCGACCTGCACAAAGAAGCCGAGGGACAATAAGCGGATGGTATTGAACAGTGCGCAGAACTCTCTCTCTCTCTCTCTCTCTCTCTCTCTCTCTCTCTCTCTCTCTATGTATATATATATATATATATGAAAATCGAAGCCCTGAACCTGCCTGAACCTGATCAACGCTACCCCCCTCAAAAAAAAAAGAACCCTTAAAGAAACCGTTTCAAGGAACCCTACATAACACCCAAAACACTAGCCCTAAACCCCACCCCCAAAAAAGAGCCCCCCAGGGCTCACTACCCGGGCTCCTGGGACTCTCTGCTCTTGTCCATGGATGCGGTGGAGACGACCTGAGGCTGTCCCCAGGCCTTCGAAAATCCCGCAATTGAGGAATTTGCATTGGAACATCGTAGGATCCCTAGCAAAATCTTTAAAGTATATGCCCTAATGACTTGTAATTGAGGAATCTATATTGCTTCCTGAAGCTGGAGAAGCCACAACGGAGCAGCGGAGGGAAGGGTTCAGGGCTTTCAGGGCCCCAGACATTCCAGAATCCCTTAAGACTTAAGGAGTTTATCTTACATTATCGCACGATCCATAAACCAGCGTAAGGCATACTCCTTAATCAAAGCTTTCCTTCATAGGAAACTAGGATACCCAGTCACCTAAGAATAAAAAGGCCTCTCTTTTTGGTATTGGGTAACTTTATAAGGAACCTAGGACTACAAAAAGGGAATAAGGAAGGAAGATGCCTGGCTCTCTCTCCGACCAATGGCCAAGCGACCGTCGACAGCATTTTACCTGGGCTGACTTGTGTCAAGGACTTCTGGGATCCATAGAGTGAGGGCTGTCTATATGTGTGTACATATGTGTATGTAAATATGTGTGTGTATATATATATATATATATATATGTGTATACACACATGTACCGATATTACATTGATACTTGATTATGTTGCTAATAAATACGTGTGTGTGTACATATGTATGTATATGCACCCACACAGTAAGGAACCCTAAGGGATGGCATTAAGAGAATTGCAAATTTTGAGGATCAGCCTGTCGCGTGCTCAAAGTGACCCCACCCAGACTTAGACCTGCCACTGGCACCTTGCACTGACAAGTGCACTCTTTACAGCAGCTGGGATTCTTCAGTGTGTCCATCGCAGCTTGGGCACATATCGAGGTCTTTCCACTGTCGATGTGTCCAAGGACGCCGAGGTTGACATTGAGAGCCTCAGAGCAAGTCGCTGGGACCTTTTGGGCAATTTGGTTGCAAGGGTGATTGTGCTCGAAATCGAAGCTGCATGTGACAGACCCCTCAAATCGAAGCTGTGACAGACCCCTCAACAGCTACAATACGAATAAAAAAAACCTAAGCCCAAAACCCCAGCGAAACTCTGAGCCCTCAACCCTGGTCCCGCCAACCTTCACACCCTTAAACCCTAAACCCCTAAACCCCCAAACCATAAACCCTATAAGCCCTAAACCCATAGAGGAATTCTGCGTCCCCCACTTTTCGCTTCGCTTTCTCGTCCTTCTCTGGCATGGCTGCAAGGCACGGCTCCGCGTCGCGGTCAACGTCACCTAAGGTTCCTGTAAAGAGTTGCTTATATGGGGTTTCCAAAAATTAGGGTACGTTATTTTGGGATTTAGAGTACTATATTGGGGCCCCCTATTTTCGGAAACTCCCTGTAGTAAAGCTTACTATTGGGGCTGTTATGGGTGTTTAGCAAAGGGCTTCAAAATCAGCCCAACGTTCTGAAGGTACATTATGCTGCGATCCCTGTCAAAGGGCATATGATGCCTGCCGGTATTCCGACCCATAGATCAGGTGATGGAAGGGTGCTTTTTCTGCATTGCCGCCGCAAGACGACTTGCGACCCTGTTATGCGGCTTGGTCTACGGAAGCTGTCTGGATGAATTCACCGAACGTACTAGCATGGCATTGCACATCAGTGGCTTTCGGCAGTCTGTAATATTGTGGTGGCACGTGTTTGCGCTACTGCGCCGGCTTGCCGACAGAGCCGTTTCAGCAACAGGTGGCAACATGCATTGCGCAGGGTTTGGTTACGGGAATTGCAGGGCGCCCACTTCAAGGCCATTTCTTAGCTACACGGACATGAGTCAGTCATGCCTGCCGCATCATGGCTCAAGAACAAGCTGCAGCTGGTGTCACCGTATCCCACACGCTAAAGCACTAAATCCCTGCTGTAAGCCCCCAAACCCTTGCTCCCTTCAGCCCGGATCTCTGAAAACCATCCCTAAACCCTAAACCCTAAACCCTAAACCCTAAACCGTACCCTCAAGGCCTGAACCGTCAACCCGGCTTCTTGTAAAAACCTTCCAGATCCCCCTTTTGAACCTGAAACCAGTCTTGATGAGGTTTAGAAACCAGCAAATCCTTGATCCCCACCCTCCTTACGCCCGTAAGTGCTTAAGGGTTTCTAGGCCTAAGAGTAACCTAGGAATAAAAAGGGTGCCCTTTTTGGTTTAAAGGGGCTTATAAGGGAACCTGAACCCTAAAAAAGGGAATAAGGGCCTACTCTGGGTCCTGGGTTTGGAGCTCATGTCAAACTGACCCGAAGCTTTTAATTCATCAAATTTAAACCCTAAACCGAAACACTAAACGGAAGCCCTACACCTCAACTCCCGAAACCGAAACCCGAAACTCTAAACCGAAACCCCAAACCAGAAACCCTAAACCGATGCCCTGAAGCCTAAACCCTAAAGTCTGTATCATGCCCGGATTTGGAAAGAGAGAAACCCACTGTTGACCTCGGTCGTCTGCTGCCAGCTGCGATACCCCTTGGACCGGAGGGTTTATGGTTTAGGGTTTCGGTTCAGGGTTTAGTGCTTAGGGGTTTAGGGTTTAGGGTTGGGGGTTTGGGTTGAATTTTTAGGGTTGAAGGTTTTGGGTTTCGGTTGAGGGTTTGAGTTTTTACCATCGGATTGAGGGCGATCGTATTGGGTTGCGGTGGTTTTCTGCATTTTGTGTTTAGGGCTGTTGGGTTTTCAAGAACCTGTTTTTGTTGGAGCGGTGGGGTTTAGGGGTGTAAGGTTTAGGGTTTTGCGCTTCGGAGTATACTATACTGAAATTAGAATAAGGAACCCCAAAATGGTATTGCCAACCTTTTAGGGCCGCTATACAGCATGGATTCGGGTGCGTCTCGTCCAGCAGAAGTGAAACCGTGGCTTTCCGGAGGCCTTTAGCCTCGAGACATGCCTCCCTTTGTATACCCATGAATGTGTGCTTGCCATCATGTGGAGCACACATACACACAGACACACACAGACTAACAGATGCAAGTGCATGTGGGCGGTTGTCAAAATTAGGGTCCCTTTTCTGGTCCTTATTATAATACGGCACCTAATATTTAGGGTACCCAAAAAGGGACCCTAATTTTGACAACCACCCATGTGTAGTTGTGCCTCTAGGTACACACGTGCATGAGGGTCTCTTGCAGCCACGCTTTGAGTCCAGAGCTGCTGTCCATGAGCAGCATGTTTAGGGTTTAGGGTTTAGGGTTTAGGGTTTAGGGTTCAGGGTACCCTAAACCAGAACGCGAAACCCCAATCATTGAATCTATCACATCCCCAAAAGCTGGCTTGGGCTTACATACAGGTTTAGATTCGGCTTTTACTAGCTACGGCTTGTGGTCTGGGGTTTGTGGGTTTTCTGTGTTGGGGGCTTAGGGGTGTAGCTTAAGTTGAAGGGTTTGGGGCTTTTGGTAAGGGTTCAGTGTGATTTACGTAGGGTTGAGGGTCAGTGCAACGGCCCTCATACCCGAAACCAGGCAAACAAACCAGAAGAACTCTGCGGCGCAGCAAGCGTCGTGCTCTCCAGAATGCTGAACCCTTAACCGTGGACCTTAAACCCTAAACCCTAAACTAAACCTTAAACCTTAAACCCTAGACCTTAAACCTAAACCCTATATAGACTATAGACCTCAAAACCCTAAATCCTGAGGACGTAGCAGCCACAACCTCCTTGCGAAGCTCTCCAGGGAAGTCTCCCTGCAGTTCGTCCTCGATCAGCTAAGGGATCTGCACAGTCCGAAGGCTTAGGGTTTAGGGTTTAGGGACACAGTCTTGCCAAACCCGACGAAGACCCTCACAAATCTCTTCTGAATCCTATAAGCCTGTTGCGGGATTAGGGTGGGTACCCTAAATAATAGGTGCCGTTTTATAGTAGGGACCCTAATTTTGATAGCTACCCACATAGCAAGTCAGCGTTCTAAGAACAACCAGCCCCCACCGCTTCGCCTGCATCGCTGCTTCGCACGCTTCCAGCTGCTCTGAATGCTCCTTGAGCTCAGTCAGCTCAGCCTGGACCAGAGTATGGGGCTCTAAACCCTAAACCCTCTAACCCCTAAACCCTCTAAGCCCCATAAACCCTCTAAGCCCCCATAAACCCTAAAAGCCCTATAGACCCTCAAAGCCACATAAACCCTCAAAGCCCCATAAACCCTATAAACCCTATAAGCCCTATAAGCCTTGTAAACCCTCTAAGCCAGCCTGGTCGTTCTAGGTTATGGCAGCCTCGGGTTCGGGGTTTAGGGTTCAAGGGTTTCAGGACTTAAGCTTCGTCCAGCTTACAGGTTTAAGGGTCTCAGGGTTTACTTAAAGGATCATGGGACTTAGTAACTAGGCTTATAAATACGGTAACTATACTTATAAGTACTTATAGCCCCATTTAGGGTACTTCTAACCTTACTTACTAAGTCCCATGATCCTTGAAGTAGGGTTCGTCCAGCTTAAAGGTTTAAGGGTCTCAGGGTTTAGGGTTCGATCATCGAGTTAAAGGTTTAAGGGTTTCAGGGTTTAGGGTTAGGGGGTTTAAGTTGAGGGGGTTTAGGGTTTTAGGGTTACCGGGAGACGTTGTGCTTTTTAACCCTGCAAAGAATCCTACTTAACGCGTCATGGGATTTAGTAGTAAGTAACGTTATAAGTTATAAGTACCAAAATTAAGGCTTTTATAGGGATTCTGTAAATAAAGGCTCTAGGCTAGAATACCTTACTTACGGTTATCAGCAATTACAAGTATGGTTACCTTAATCATAATCATTGCCATAGTTGCTAAGTCCCATGATCCTGGCACGTATTGTTCCCAGCCTTCAGAGCAGTGTGCTGCTCCATTTCCGACTGCGCCTGTGGGTGCATCCGAGAGGAAGGGGTCTTCGATTTTGGGCTTAGTAGGGTTCAGGGTTTTGGATTTGTGGGATTCTGGCGCCCAGTGCCTTAGCATCAGGAGGGCAGGTCCACACACAGACACGCACACACATACAAACACACACACACACACACACACTCACACACACTTACACTTCTTAACGCCCTAACACCCTAACACCCTAAACCCTAAACCCTTTTTTGAAGCTGCGTACCTCCGCCGCACTGCAGGCCATGCTGGCCCCTCCTACCAAAAGACAAACCTCACCTCACCACGGACATCTGAGTTTAGGGGTTTAGGGTTTCTATACTGAACTTAGAACCCTAGCAAAAATTAAGACTTTAGCTGTTTCTTAGGGATTATCATAACCAAAAGTTAAAAATTCTTTCTAAGTACCCCTAAGGTTTAGGGGTTTTAGGGTTCTCACCAACTCGCGGACATCTGATCTCAACTCAGGCTCTGCACTGCCTTTTTCTTGATGTAGGGGCCTTAATAATTACCAATGCGAGGTTTTTTTGGGGTGGGTCCTTATTGTAGTTATAGTATAACGGGCCCGAGCCCTACTTTCATTATTAATAGGCGCCTATATTACTGTGCTTTCCTGAACATCACAAAGATCGGAGCCTAGCATTGAAAGGCTAAGAACAGCAACTGGAGGCGAGGGCAAAGGGGCACGATGTCCGAAATGTGCAACGGCGTGAAACGGAAGCGGAAACTGTGCAGCAACCCGGGGATGCGACTTTCGCATACTTTGCATCGGATAAAACGGCAAAACAAGGGTGTCAAAAAAAGACCCAGCAAGAAATCAGTGGCAAGTCGATCGGCCGGACTTAAACACGCAAACAACCAAGTAGTATTCATGAAGCAATAGAGATGCCCACAGTGACAGATAGTTGACTTTCCAACGAATAGCAGACTGTACAAACAGATGAACACATATAACAACAACAGGGGTAGTGACGACAATGATGATGATAGTAAAAACAGCCATTGCAGCAACAGCACTGGTAATAGAACACAATCAGAACAAGGAACAGAAATAGAAGCATAAATTTAGCAGTAGTAACCGTACTGCATCGGTACCTGCGGTAGCGCAGGTACTCGTACTAGTGCTAGCACCTAGTAACCTAGGACCTAGTACTCGCACTACGATGATAATAAACGCAACCTGTCATACTCACAAAAAAAACATAGTAACCACACAAACGATGACATAACAACAACAATGAATGGTGCTCTGTCTGTATAGCAAAGGACAAAATTCAATAGACCAGGAAAAGGGCGAGAATTCGGGTCCCTCGCAGGCTGCACTGCCCGCATCGCCCTGACTTCACTCACAGATCTACACGATCAAGCAAGGTAGGGCTTATGTTAGAGTCTTGGTAAGTCTACTTATTGCAAACTCCCTAGGAAAAGTCGAACGTGTTTTTTGGGGTACGTGTTGCTACAGGTGTCACCAGCAATGAAAGCCTCACTTCACGTTGGGCTCGGAGGACTTGAACCGCCCGCTCACTAGGGGCTCCTACTCACAAGGGTATTGAATTCCCGATTGCAGCCTCGCACCCAGAATGGTAACTGCAGGAGCCGGGTAAGGTCGAAAGGGGCTCTGTGGGGAAAGGGATAGGGTTCAGGGGTTGGGGCCTTTCAGGATGTGGGTCTACGAAGTATGTGAATTACAGTATACTAGTGTAATATATCAGAAAATTTCACTGTAACTACTTTACAGAGAATGCTTTTGGAAGCACAGAAAGAGCTCTCCAGAAGTTGGACCACGAAGAATACAACCTGGACTCTAACACACTATACCTAAGGAATGCTTTAGATCATCATGGCTTGTTTGCTCGGGGCGGCAAATCCTGTACTCTTGGCCGCGAGGCTGCGGGAGGTTAGCCGGTCAGGAGGTCAAGCTCCCAGCTTGTGTCCCTGAGTCAAAGCAACTAGGCCTAAGAGTAACCTAGGAATAAAAAGGGTGCCCTTTTTGGTTTAAAGGGGCTTATAAGGGAACCTGAACCCTAAAAAAGGGAATAAGGGCCTACTCTGGGTCCTAGGCAACTGAAATATGCATAAGTTCATGGCTTTCCTCTAGCCGAAAAGACCTACCCTTTTTAGGGTTCCTTTTTTTCATGGTTTCTATATATAGCTCCTTGAAAAGTTAGGTCTTTTCGGCTACAGGTTCAGGGATCGTGGAATTGAGGGATTAGGGTTTAGGGTTGAAGGCTAAGGAATAAGGGTTCTAGGCTCAGGGCTTGGGGCCAAAAGGATATCGTTGGAGTTCAAGGACAATCACCTCATACTTCGCAAGACCGTGTTCAACTAGCGACGAACACGCTCTCATCTGTACTTGAGCGAGATAGCCTTGAATCACACCTGGTTTACAACAGTAATCTTGACGACTCTGATGACTGCTGACATCTAAACCGTGAACCCTGATATGACGTAACGAACCTTCAACAGTTCCTGAAAGGAACCTTCTGTATCCCTTAAAACAGCCCTTCTAGATCCCTTGAGGGCTGCTTTAAGAGTTCCTTCAAGGGCTCCTTTAAGGAGGGTTCTTTCATCGGGCTCCCTTACAGGAACTTCTGGGATCCCGGCCGTACCCTGGAATGGCTGGAAGCTGTTGTTCGGCCGACCTCGCGACGATGACGCGGCCGCCAGTCCTCAACGTGGGATTTCGGCCGCAAGGCTTTAAGGGATCGATCAGGGTTCCTTTAAGGGATCTATCAGGGTTCCTTTAAGGGATCTATCAGGGTTCCTTTCAAGGGATCTATAAGGCTTAGGGTTGGGGGTTTAGGGCTTAGGGTTTAAGATTTTAGGTTGAGGGTTCAGGCGTTGGGGTTTAAGGCTTACCACTGCCGCGACGGCTATTGCTGCTACTACAACCACAACTACGACTATCCCTCGTCAACGCAAAACAGAACCCAGGGCTGTTTCCGTGCCAAGAACCCTAAACCCTAAACCCGAAACCCCTAAACCCTAAACCCGAAACCCCTAAACCCCCAAACTCTTACTCCCTTACAAATAATCCTACAAACCCACACCTTGATTCCTTGAACCTTGAAATTTTGTAAACTCTAAACCCTAAACTCTAAACCCCAAACTCCTAAACCCCAAGCCCTACACCCCCAACCCTAAGCCTTATAGATCCCTTGAAGGAACCCTTATAGATCCTTGAAAAGGAGCCCTTATAGATCCCCGTAACAAGAGCCCAGCAAACCCTAAGGCTCCATGTACCCGTATAGTACATACTTAGGCCTTAAAGTACCTATATAGGGACCCCTTTAAGGCATAAGTATCTACGATATGGGTACATGGGGACTTTGGGAAGCCTAGACCCCTTGAAACCTCAACGCCGCGTGCATCATTATGATCCCCTGAGGGTCCATGTAACCATATAGAGATACATGAGCCCCAAAGTACCTATATAGGGTACATGGAGCCTTTGGGAAAGTGCCAGGGTCCTCCTGGGCCGGAACCACCCAGAGGCCGGCTTCCCCCACCCCAGCTCTGAGTGCCTGGGAGGCATAGGCTGTTACAAAAAGGGCTCCTTAAAAGAGATCTGTGAGGGTTCTGTAGGGTTCCTTAAAGGGGATTCGGGTCCAGGAGTTTAGGGGTTTAGAGTTTATGAGTTTAGGGCTTAGGGTTTAGGGGTTTAGGGGCTTAGGAGTTATGGGTTCGGGGGTTTAGGGGTTAGGGGTTCAGGGCCTTAAACCCGTGAGGTGTTTGAAGCACTCGTTTCAGAAGACCTGTTTTTTGATTCCTTGAAGGGTCCTTTCAGGGGTTCCCACAAGGGTTCGGAACCAAAGCTTATCATTCATGGGACTTGGTAACTCGGGCCCTCCAACTAATGTACTTAGTCTCTTGCTTACAGAGTCCCCTGAACCTTCTAAAACCCTCTGTAGAACCCTTAAGACCCCCTAGATACCCTTAAACACCCTATAACCTTAATCCTCCACGTAGGGTTTAGTTTGGACCTTCCTGAAGGTTTTGTGAAGATTCGCTCAGGGCTTGCGATTCTGAATGCAAGTTCCCAGAGCGATTGGGGTTAGGGAAATGGTTGGGGGTGACCTTGTATGCGCGACCCTATGCCTGGGGTCGTCGAAAATTCCCTCTGGCCCTCTCCCACAGCACTCATAGTTGCCCCCCCTGCCCTCCCCTCCCCTCCCCCCTAAACCCTAAACCCTGAACCCTGAACCCTAAACTCTGAACCCTGAACCCTGAACCCTAAACCCTTAAACCCTTAAACCCTAAAACCCTTAAACCCTTAAACCCTTAAACCCTTAAACCCCTAAAACCCTTAAACCCTAAACCCTAAACCCTAAACCCTTCCCTCCCAAGGCCCGGACCACCAGGGGCATCTCTCTGGGGTCCAGGAGCTAGTTCTTGATATCCTCGGCGGGATAGGGTTTAGGGTTTCGGGTTTAAGGTTTGGGGATTAGGGTTTAAGGTTTGGGGATTTTGGGGATTAGGGTTTAGGGCTTAGGGTTTAAGGTTTGGGGATTAGGGTTTAGGGTTTCGGGTTTAAGGTTTGGGGATTAGGGTTTAAGGTTTGGGGATTAGGGTTTCGGGCTTAGGGTTTAAGGTTTGGGGATTAGGGTTTGGGGCTTAGGGTTTAAGCTTTGGGGATTAGGGTTTAGGGCTTTGGGTTTAAGGTTTGGGGATTAGGGTTTGGGGCTTAGGGTTTAAGCTTTGGGGATTAGGGTTTAGGGCTTAGGGTTTAAGGTTTGGGGATTAGGGTTTAGGGCTTAGGGTTTAAGGTTTGGGGATTAGGGTTTAGGGTTTAGGGTGTTGACTTTCTCTGGGATGCAATGATGCCTGGACCCAAGAAAATATGTAGAAAAATAGCCTTTCATTGGTATTGGGCCATTATTCTACCCACTTTTGGGGGTTTAGGTATGGCCTTTCCCAAGTTCTGCACGGCTCTTGCATATGGACTTTTTGCGGGCTTGCAGGACTTTGCCATAGAAGGCTGTCCTACGCAGCTGTGACTCACGAACATTCCCCAACCCTAGATTCAAAACGCAAAACGAGCTTGGGGTTTAGGGTTTAGAGTTTCTCCCCTAAACTAAACCCTACATCCTAAACCCTAAACCCTGGTTTAGGGTTGAGGGTTTTTGATTCAATTTGATGGTCGCGGTCCGAAGTCAGGCCCTAAGACGAAAGACCGTTAACCTGGCTCCCTTTATCGTCAGCTCTCACCTCCAAACCCCGAGCCCTCCACCCTAATCCCCAAACCCATCAACCCGAAGGTCACTCGATACGTTGAGACCTCCGACCCCTGGGGGTTTGGCTTATATTGCAGCATGGATAATGTAGGGCCTTAATAATTAGAATAGGCTTTTGCGGGATTCCTGTTCATACCCACAAACCCAGCTCTACTTAATTAAGGCCGCTACATTCGTGTCTGAGAGTTTTGCCTTCTTGCTCCCTTTGTCTTGGCTTGCGAACCCCTATGCCCACAGCAAGTCTTAAAACTCTAAGCTCTAAGGCGCGAAACCCTGAACACCTAAATCCCTGAATCCTGCATAACCCTAAAGCCAAAGAACAACCAAAACTCCGTTAGGCCTGCAACCACGAAAAGCTTAAGCACTAACCTAAAACCTAAGCAACCACAAAAAGTATCCTCAAGCACTCACCCAGGCCTCCGGCAGGATCCAAAAAGTAGATACCGATTTTTTGGGGACCCTAAACTACTAACGGGCACTTTATAGGACCTCTCTTGAAGGGAACCCTAAGAATTGCTACCAAAAAGTACTTTACTTTATCTTGATTACTATTTAGTTTATCTTGAAAAGATCGCCTTTTCGGATCCTTCCTGGGTCTGATATTGCCCGGCGAGCCGCCATCGAACCTCAGATGTGGCAGTTTCCGAAAATAGGGGACCCTAATATAGTACCCGAAATAGTAGGATCCTTATTATAAGGACCCAAAATAAGGTACCCCTAATTTCGGAAACCCCCTTGTACACAATTTAACGGGTCAGAAAGAAGAGCCCGACATTTTTCATCAAGGAACAGACATTACGGGGGTCTATATGGTTTTATTCTTGTAAGGCCTTCCATGCGGTTTGTATTAAGGTTTTTCAAAGGACATCACGGGGCCCTTATTATCTCAGCAATATGGTTGATGATATAAATCCTGCATGACCTTAAAGACCCTAAACTATGGGAATTATGGTATATTCCTTATTATGGGTAATGCAGGATTTATATCATCAACCGTATACCTTAAGTGGCCCTAAGTTATGACCCAAAGCCCCCTCTAGACGAATGTGTTGGCGCATGCGACGTGGATCAGCTTTCCCGAGACGGCAGGACAGGATCTAGGAAGTATATAGAGGGCTTGGGGTTTAGGGTTAAGGGCGAAGTAGTAGAGGTTTGGAGTTTAGTGTTAAGTTCCCTATGTGGTGCCCCAAACTACTGAAGGATACTTGGAGTGTCAGTGGACTTAGTGAGTAAGGTTATAAGCACCGAAATTGGGGTTATAAGTAATTATAAGTGTAGTTACCTTGCTTATAACCCTGGTTACTGAGTCCCATGATCCTTTAATAAAAGTACCCTTAAAACCCCCTTATAGAGCCCTGAAGGATCCCTGATCCTTTAAGTAGACCCTAAACCCTGAACCCTGTAGATCCCTTTAAGGAACCCCTATAGATCCCTTTAAGGACCCCTTTAAGTACCTCTGTGCGAAGCCTCCAGGATCTGCCAAGAGGGCCAAAAATCATCAAAATCGGGCTTTGCTTCTTTTGTACACATGTACGCATAGACATCTATTGGCAGATACGACATATACATACACACGCACATATACGAATATGAAAATTATGTGAAGAAACTATCTATCGATCTATCTATCTATCTACCTATACATACATACATACATACATACATACACTTATATTCCTAAAGCAGATGAATATGTATGTATGTATGTATGTATATATATATATATGGGTGTGTGTTTACAACAGAAATACGAGATATACATATATAGCTATATAAGTGAAAAATACCAATGAACATGGTTACCAATTCTTCCATGGCCTGTATGAGTTTTCCCGTACACCCTAAGCCCCAAACCAGGTTTGCTTTCCAGGCCCCCCGCAAGTCGCCAGGCTTGGAAGTTTCGAGCTTAGGGTTTGGGGGCTTAGAGTTTAGGGTTTGGGGTTTAGGGGTTTAGGGTTTAGCGGTTTGGGGGTTTAGGGTTTTGGCAACTCGAAGCGGAGCAACTTCGGAAGCATGGCATCGGCGGCTCACTGCTGAAAGGATTCCTTACACCGCAGACCCTAAACCCCAAGCCTTAGAAACTTTCCAAAACCCGTAAACCCTAAACCTGTAACCTAAACGGGATCTACGAGGGCGCTTTAGGGCTTTAGTATTAGGGTTCCGGGGGTTTTCATTCTCAGCTCCGGGTTCCCTGAAGGGTTCCCGAAAGAGGTCGGTGAAGGCTCTCTACCGGGCTGGGGGCTTAGGACTTGTAAAACTCAAAGGAGAAAAGGAGGGACCCTTAATGGGGACCCCTACCCTATAATGGGCTATATAAGGGGTATAGAATAGCTATATTAAGGGAATATACCTGGGGGTCCTTATTAAGGGTCCCTCCTTTTACCCTTGGGAAAACAACTCACACAGCGCCCTAAGGTCTGAGACTCAGTATCACGACGGCTGGGGTTCCTCACAGAGCGTTTCAGGCTTCGGGTTTGGGATCTTTGGATTTCGGAGTGATTAAGTCCCAGGCCAGGGATGACCATAACTCCGCCCCTAAACCCTACAGAACCCTGAGAACCCTAAGGGTACCGTTAACGGGAACCCTTAAACCATTCGACCATGCCAAAACCCTGAATCCTAAACCCAACTTAAAGGATCATGGGACTTAGTAACTAGGGTTATGAATAGGGACTTATAGTTACTGATAACCCCAATTAGGGTACTTGTAACCTGACTTACTAAGTCCCCTGATCCTCCAAGTAATTCCACCAGGCAGCGATGTGAGAGGCAGGATCGTCTTCAAGACCCGCCAGGTGATCAAAGTGCAGATCAGCTCACAAACGAAAATCCCAAGCAGCGCGTCCACCTCGATCGATACTAGGGTTTAGGGTTTAGTGTATATCCTAAAGCGGAGAAGTTTAGGGCAGAGGGTGAGAATTTAGGGGGGGGCTTAATATCTAAAATTTAGGATGCCGAGACCCATCCGAAGCTGAACCTCTTTGAAACCTGCAGCTGCGGCTGCAGGCGTGGGCTCGAATCCAGACTGTGGTTCCCTTTGCGCATGACACCACGGAAAAATCAACGAACGGTATTGCGAACAGCCAGAATAGCAGCAATAACAATACCAAAGCTTATTCTATGTAGCATCAACAGCGGTAGGAACAACAACCATGAATCATGATAGTAACACTGTGCTAATCTCTAGTCCATGGTCCCTGGCAGCCATGTCCCGCTCAGTGAGCACAACTTAGAAGGAGGTTCATTTGTAAGTTACCATAATGGGGATCTATAGCAAAAACACTACGATGCAATTACTGTGACACAAAGGCCAAAAACCTAAAAATACCCCACAAACAAACAACAAAATACCGAAAACAAATAGGATTCCACATGAAACTCCTTACCGTAAGAGCCCAGGTTTTCTTAGAAGACCAAGTCGCAGGGACCAGCTTGAAGGTATGCCAGCCGTAGGTGCTGAAGATCTGCAGGTGCAAGGCAAGTTCCGCGTAGAGATTCGGGTCTGCGGATTTAGGGCTGTAGGGGTTTAGTTGCTGTTTTTGTGGGTTTAGGGTTTAAGGCTTAGGGTTTAGGGGAGGGTGTTTCGGGGTTAGGGTCGGAGGACAAGAGCCAGGAAGTGCACATCCCAAGGGGACATGGGGATGCTATCTGAGAACCAGAGGAAGAGGCAAAGCTCTAGAAACGTTAGTTAAAACCCAGAACCTGGTCATTAAAACCTCCCTGAAACCCTAAACCCTAAATCCTGAAACTTAAACCCTAAACCCTAAACCCTAAACCCTAAACCCTAACTAAACCCTAAACCCCACATCCTGACCCTGGGGCCCCTCCTGAACCAGGGAGGCTCCATCTACCAGAGAGTTGATGAAGCCCAGCAAGAAGAAGGGCATCAGCATCCTCAGTTGGAGCGGCAGAGGGACTTAGTAAGGGCTCCTTAAATGGATCTATAGGGTTCCTTAGAGGGATCTATGTGGTTTAGGGTTTGGGGTCTACTTTAGGGGGTAGGGGACTTAGTAAGTGGGTAAGAAGTAGAGTTACAAGTCTCGTAAATGGAGTTACCCGGCCCAAGTATAACCGGTAAGAAGTAGAGTTATAAGTACCCTAAATGGAGCTACCCCAAGTATAACCCTACTTCTAACCGACTTACGAAGTCCCCTGGCCCTCCAAGTAGACCCTGAACCCTAGACCCCATAGATCCTTTCAAGGAGCCCTATAGATCTCTTTAAAGGACCCTTGAAGAACCCTTACCAAGTCCCCTGAACCTCCAAGCAATGCTCTGGAGGCTTTTGGCTTCGTGGAAAGAGGGTTTAGTTTTGTTGTTGTTGGTTTAGGCTTTATAGGGTTTCGGGCTTAGGGTGTGGGGGCTGTGAGGCTTAGGGACGCCCAACAAGAAGAAGGGCATCAGCGTCCTGAATAAAGAAAGGCCTTATTTTGACGTTCTTGTTTTTGGTAAGGGGGGAGGGGGCGCGCTGGGAAGCCGAGATAAGGTCAAAAATGAGGGTTAAGACAAGAATGATGTAGGATGTTGTTCGTGGGGGCTTCGAGTTTTGATACGTGCTTGACGTGCTTCTTTGAGGTCTCAATGTTTTAGGGGTTAGAAATGTTTTGTCGTCTGTCTCAAAAGGCTGAGATCTTGCCTGAGATAGGGTTTGGACTTAATGTGAAACCTTCTGCGGCGCGACGCCCAGTGCAATCCTTACAACCCTTATGTATTAAGGAAAGAAAACCCTAGCAAGAACCCTCGGTCAGGAATGTAGAAACCAATAGACAGCCGTTAACAACCGCTCCCAACATAAAAAAGAACCTCCAAAACCGTAAACCCCGAAAAACCTACAACCCTAAACCCTAAAACCGACAAACCCCGAAACCCTAAAAACCGCCAATATCCTACAACCTTCAAGCCCCAAAAGCCCAAAACCCTACAACCCAAGTTCCTAAAACCCTGAACACTAAACCCTAAACCCTAAAGCGCAAGGCCTAAACCCTACACCCCACACACAGCATTCTAACCCCTAAACCCTGAACCCTACAGCTTCAAAGTCCTGAAGTCCTAAAGGCCAAACACTCCAGGCATTTTAGAGCCTAATTTCCAAAAACCCAAACCTTAGGGTTTAGGGTTTAGGGTCAAAAAGCAAAACCGCTCAAATCCTCAGCCCTTTAAAAGCTCTGAAACCCTGAAGCCTAAACCCCCCAACAGCCCAAATGACAAAATCTAAAACATCCAAACTCTGAAACCCCAACACCCCAAATCCCTAAAACCCGAGGCCTTAGAAGCTGCCCCCACCCTGTAATAGTGACTATAAGGATTTTATTAGGGCCCGATTATATTCCTATTAATTAGACCACGATTGCAGGATGGGGGCAGCTTCTACCCTAAACCCTAAACCCTAAACCCTAAACCCTCTAACCTAGGCTCCTTGAAGCCCTCAAATCAGCCCCAAAGCCCTCAAAACCCAAGCCGGGACGCCTTAGACCACCAGTGCCGCAGCATATGCCCAATGCGGAGTTCCGAATCAAGTCGTAGCCTTCTGTAATGGCGTGTAAAGGTTTTGCTTTAGGATTCGGCGGCTAGAGCTAGAGTCAGGGATCTGAGTCGCAGCCTTCAGTCACGGCGTTCATGGGCGTTTTGCGCTTCAGGCTTTTTGACGTGTTCAGGAAGTTTATGGCTTTGGGGTGATGGGCTTTGTAGCCTTCTTGGAAGGCTGTTAAAGAAGGGCTTGACAAGAAAGTGTATTCAGGATGTATGGGTTGTCGGTTCCCTTTGGGGCTTCCTCTTCTTTTTCAGAGGGCATTGGATGAAGACCTGCCCTCAGAGAACATCAGAGACGAACTGTATCTCCCATTCGTCACCTCCCGCTCCAACGGCTCTCCCACTCACCGACCGTAACAACTGCGACTATGCTCTCGCCGGGCCTTTCAGGGGGTTGAAAAATTCTGTGGCTTCTCGGGCCTTGGTTATAGCTTCGGGTTTAAGGTGTAGCCTTCGTTCATCTCTTGGATATGGTGTTCTGCTGGATTCCTCCAGTGCTGTTTCAAGTTATCTTGGGTCTGCGGAGCTTTCTCAGGGTGTTAGCATTGCGGGTTTGAGTGTTTTTGGTCTCAGGGCTTTGGGTTCAGTACATGTTGAAGGCCTTCTGTGGCTTAAGGCCTTCAGTTTCGTTTTAGTGCCAGGAAAAGGCGTCTGGGGAGTCATCTGAGGGCTTCAAAAAGCTCCAAGTGGTTTGGTCCAGTACTTCTCAAATGTGCTCAGAGCCGCTACGGTGGCTTCGGGCATCCAGGATGTAGATTTAGGACTCAAGCTTTTGAACCGTGTGGACGGGCACCTGAAGGGGAAGGACTTCTGGTTAAGGGCACTGAGGGACAAGAAATACCCAAACCCCAAAGCATGAGAACTCTGAAACCAAAAGCCCCAAAACTCCGCCGCTAAACCCCAAAACCCTGAATCCGGAGTACCGGTTAGGATCTGGGGTTTCGGGTTCAGGGGTTTAGGGGTTTAGGGTTTTAGGGCTTTAGGGTTTAGCGTGCCCCCCCCAAAAAAAAAAACTTCAGCAGCCAAGCAACATGGACGCATCTGGGCATCCTCGCGGATTAGGCCAGCTTTTGAATAGCCCAATGCCCCTTATAACTGTTTGGAGGTTATAAGATAGGCTATAATTGGAGTAGCTCCGTCTCCGGTATTTTTCAACTCTAGTTACTCTAGTTATAACAATTTTTTAAATGATGGCATGTGGCTTTTATCCTGCCAGTGTGTCGATAGGCTCATCAGGGTTCCTAAAAAAGGTCCGTGAAAGGGCTCTATAAACGTTCCTGATCCTACAGGATCCCTATAATATAAGGGCTCGTTTCTGGTGAAGGGTTCGCGGTTGTCTTTACGGGTTAGCCTAGTAGTAGAGTAGGTAGGTAACCGTTAACCTTTTTTGGGGTAGTATAGTCCCTATATAACCCCGATATAACAAAAAAGGTTAACCCTTAGTTTCCCATGATACCAGACAGGTAGGAAAGCAACTAGCTCAGCCCAAATCAAGACGAAAGTCCTCGGCGAGGAGGTACGTGCCAAAGATGGCCAGGCACCTCGAAGTGTCGAGGGTTCTGGATTTGGGGTTATAGTGAACCCCAGAAAGGTTGGAACGTGGATTTAAACACTAGTGCTAGGATTCCCTGCTTCTTACCTTGACGGCTTGAGGAATAATTACTGCTAGGATTCCCTATACTTTACCTTAATGCCATGAGTACTTTGATGATGTTCCAAGTTTTTTTGCTTCTACTGTAGGGCTTGCGGCTTGAGGCTTTTAGGGTTCGCGTTTAGGGGTCAAGGTTTCGGGGGCCTTCGGGATTTGGGGATCGTTGCTTATGGTTTTCGGTGTAGCTTCATACCTACAAAGCCTAATAAGATATACACCCCACAAATTAGGGCTGAGGTTCAGGGGTTCAAGGCTTAGGGTTTAGGGGTTTAGGGTCCAAGGCTTATGACTGGCATTTGGGGTTCACAGCGTTGCGGGTTAGGGCTCGTGGAGAAGAGCAAAACCAGTGGCCTTCCCGTACCAATCGGTTTCTAGGCCTAAGAGTAACCTAGGAATAAAAAGGGTGCCCTTTTTGGTTTAAAGGGGCTTATAAGGGAACCTAAAAAAGGGAATAAGGGCCTACTCTGGGTCCTAGGTTTAGGCTGTAGGGCTTTGGGTTTTGGGCTTTGGGTTTAAGGCTTTGGGTTTACAGTAAAAGCCAGAAAGTTGGAATATGATTATCCTAAACCCTTTATGGTAAATTATAAGGTATCCTACCCTGAAACCATATTCCAACTTTCTGGAGTTCCCTTTAGGGCTTTGGGTTTAGGGCTTTGGGATCTTGGGATTTGGCTTTGGGATCTTGGGCTTTGGATGTGGGATCTTGGGCTTTGGCTTTGGGATCTTGGGCTTGGGTTTAGAGTCCTCAGCTACCTTCCACGCTTTGCAGCATTCATGTTACTCTGCGAAGTACATAGTAGGACAGTAAGAAGATCAAACAGATATGTATCGGTATGTGTGTATATGTATATATATATATATATATATATGTGTGTGTGTGTGTGTGTGTGTGCGTATACACACATATACAGAACTTGGAATGTGCTGAATGGCTGATGCCGCATTTGATAGAACAATGTGCATTGTCGAGCGCTCCAAGAAAGCTCAGGCCGCTGCCATGTACTCAGCGCACCTCAAACTGCGAGTCGTTCCAAGGGATGTAGCATAGGGTTTTTTAGAATTGAATGGGGTTTGGAAGTACATTGTAGGCAGTTATAGTATTTAAGGAGCCCTAGACAAAAAAGTACCACTCATTGTTCAGGCTTCTATTGAATGTGCTGTTGCTCAATCTGTGGCGTGCCGAGACCCCGCCAACACCGACACTCCTAGGCGCTAAACCCTAATCTTGGACCTCGAACCCTAGACCCTAAACCCTAAAACCCTAAACCCTAAAACCCTAAACCCTAAAACCCTAAACCCTGAACCCTAAGCGAAAAAAAATTCGAAATTTCATGGCAAGAAGCCCCCGGACTGGGAATTGCTACCCCTCCTCACACAAGAAATCGCTAAGGGCTTCCACTTGGAAGGCTAAGTTGAGATTCAGAGCTTAGTAGAGCCCCGTTGCGATGAACCCAAATCTTAAAGTCCGCGTTGTAGTTTCGGGGCTCTGAAAAGTATTTATGAATAGGTACCTCTATAGGAACCATAAGGGAAATTAAAAAGTTTCCCAAATTGCCACCTAGTACTTCAGATCCAGAGCTTAGAAGAGCCCATTATAATAATCCCAAGCCTTCAAGGCCCCAAGACACTTCAGACCCCCCAAAGCTCTCCGAAGCTTTCGCGGTAGCAGGATCTCGGTCAGAGGGGCTTCCTTGCGATGCCCTGCACCCAAAATCCTTCCAAGCCCCACCTTAAGCCGGAATAACCTACCTTTTTAAGGATTTATATAAGGAAATCACAATAAGGAACCCTAAAAAGGTAGGTCATTCCGGCTTAAGGCAACCCCTGAACCCTAAACCCTCCACCCCTAAACCTCGAGTCCCCATCACCGCAATCCTAAACCCTAAAACCCCCAAAACTCCTGAACCCTTAGGAACCCATAAAGGATCCCTTAAAGGTAGCCTTAAAGGGAACCCTTATCAAGGAACCCCAAGAAAAGCCTAAACCCTAAACCCTAAACCCTAAACCCCCCAAGGCCCCTTGAAGGAGCGAGGAGGCTCAGCGGAGTGAAGATCGCAAAGACGGTGCCGAAGACCCAGAGTCCCATGACGAAGTATTTCGTGTGGCCCTTTTTGGGTTTAGGGGTTTAGGGGTTTAGGGGTAGGGATATAGGGGTTTAGGGGTTTAGGGGTTTAGGGCTTAGGGGTTTGGGGGCTTAAGGGGTTTTAGGGGGTTAGGGGTTGCGGGCTTCGGGGTCTAGGGGTTTAGGGCTTCGGTACTGGTGTTTGAGGTGTGCATAGATGAAGGAATATATATATATATATATATATATGGTGTGTGTGTGTGTGTATTTATAATGTGTAAATGGTGTGTAATACACACATGCATATGTATGTAGTCGCAGACATATATACTGATATACCGGTATATGCATATGTCTAGATATATGCGCATGTGCATGTGCATGTGCATGAGCATGTGTGTATGTGCATGTGTGCATGTATGTATGCATGAATCAATGTATGTATGTATGCATGCATGTATGGACTATAGATGTATGTATATATATATATATATATATATACAATTAGCGACTCATTCAGCTGTTTACGCTTACACTGCATGCATGTGTAAGCTTACGCTTATACATGTAGGCAGGATGTGGAACAGGTTCAGAAGGATTTCATCAGGGTCTTCAGAAGCACGAGCACACCACGTGGCCCGGAAATGGGGGGCCATCTCTAAGACTTTAAGAAGTCTTGACGAATGCAGGTAGGGTGCCTAAAGTTCCTTTAGGGGTCTTGACTGCTACTCGTAGGCTAGCTCTGATGGTGTGTGAAGTTTTGGTGGCCTAGGGCCTGAAGTCTAAGGCTCTGTACGGGATTTATGAGAGCTCAGTACGCGTTCTGTGAGAAGCTGGGGCTGTAAGTTTGAGGCTTAGGGGTTTGGGGGGCTCATGTTGGCACAAGGCTAGGGCACAGCACTGCAGTTGATGTTGTAGGCAGCCAACTGGCATCTGCAGGAACGCACACCACGTGCTTCTTTCCAGGATGCGTATCTCATATCCAGTATCCCGCTTTCTCTTACCCTCCCCTGCGTTGACATGGCTTCTGACCCTCAACCCTAAACCCTGAACCGGGTAGAATAAGGCCATTGAGATTTCAATTAAGGCTTTGGGGTATGCTCGAAAAGAATATATGTATGTATGTGCATATATACATATAACTATTAATTTCTATATGCACGTTTATCAGAAGGAACGACGGAAGCTCCCATATTACGACAAGGCTCTGCTTCCAGAGGCACCGGAATTTGAGGTGTACCGAGCAAGTGAAAGAAGAACCCTAAACCCTAGACCCCAGGCCCTAAACCTTACGACCAGCCTAATAAGAAGACTATGACCGCCCGAACCCGCTTGGGCCACGGCCAGCAATCGCCGTGCCTCAGCGAAATATCGGCGCAAAAAACGAGCTGGACACGTCGATCAGACCAAAACCATGAATGCGAAGCCATCAAACTTAAAGTGTTGGAAAATTCAAAGTGTTGAATTTGAGATCAAACCCTTATCACCAATGCATCAAAGCCGCATCATCTGGCAGAGAGGTGATGCTGTCGGTGTTTGGAAGTGGCAGCACCATTGCTCCAGGATGCAGGCAGATCTCAGCCTCTTCTGAACTGGACTGGACTGGGCAAGCTGTCATCAAGGCTGCAGACACTGGTCTGGCTTGACTGCATAGTATGGGATGCGACGCTCAACCACTTGCAGGAGGTCGAATTTCTGTGAGGATGACCTTCTGGCTTTGGATTTCATCTACATCAAAAACCTGGAGCCGTCAGGTGCGACAGTGAACAGACGCCGGCCATCCCAGCACTCATAGAATGCTTGTAGAACCCTTCCAGAGACCATCCAGAACCTCCAGTAGGGTCCAAGGTGTAGGATTCTTTTCTGAAAGCCAACATAGGGGTTTTCAATGTTAGACTGTCTAACATTGAAAACCCCTATGTTGGTTTTTGAAAAGAGTTAGACTCTAGACTTCTGACTAGGCCCAGTCTGGTTTCATGACTACGCCCAGTCGAGGCTTCTGATTTTGGGAACCATTCTCGCTCCCTAAACCATAGTCCCCAAACCCTACTTTGAGGATCAGGGAGCTTCATAACTAGCTCCTGGCTGGGATAGGATTAAAAATGTACAATCCTATTCCTTACTGGGTTTAAGTACCCATAAAATGTAAAATGCTATCCAACTATGACGAAGATAAGGTATACGTACCTGAATCAATGTGATAAGTAAGTAGTATAAGTGCTTTGTTACCTCACATATAACCACTCACGAAGTCAAACCCGAATGCCCAAAACTCCCGAAACTCTAAAAGCCCTAGCCCTAACAGCCTAACTTAGATCCCCGAAAGCATCCCTTAAAAAGCTCCCCTAAAGGGATCCCTTAAATAGGGTGTAGGGTTTAAGGTTTAGGCCAGTTTAGGCTTTAGGGTTTACGGTTTAGGATTTAGGGATCCCTTAAAGGCTCACTGGCCCAAAACGCAAGGGAATAAACGTTGAAACTTTCAGAATCGACTACCTTATAAGAACCCCCAAAGTTGAAAAGTTGGGTTTACAGCCAATAAATTTGGGGTCCTTAACCCAAAACCCTAAACCCTATCCCTTGAAGGATCCCTTGAAAGCCAAACCCATGGCCACTTAGAGGATCATGGGACTTAGTAAGTGGGTGATAATTGGGGTTATAAGTCCCCTAAGTGGGGTTATTCTAATTATAACCTACTTATAACTTGTAACCTTATTTACTAAGTCCCATGAGCCTTCAAGTAGACCCTAAACCCTAAACCCCATAGATCCCTTTAAGGAACCCTAAAGATCCCTTTAAGGAACCCTAAAGATCCCTTTAAGGAACCCTAAAGATCCCTTTAAGGAGCCCTAAAGTCCCTAAAGATCCCTTTAAGGAGCAGCCGGTGGGACCTGGAGTGTCTGCGCCACCTGTGAGGCGACCTCTTCGGTTTCGCACTCGATCATCGAGAACTGCTCCTTGCCGTGCCCAGAGACTCCAATATCCCTTAATTAAGGAATATTCCTTAAGTTATAGTAGGATCCTTAGTATGATTTAAGGTGTATTCCCTAATTAGGGGATATTGGAGTCTCTGGGTGTTAGGGTCTGTAGGATTTAGGGGTTTAGGGTTTAGGCTTTGAGGGATTAGGTCTTTAGGGGTTTGGGGTCGAAGGGTTGAGGGTTTGAGGGTTGAGGGGTTTATGGATTAGGGGTTCAGGGTATGAGGGCTTGGGACTCATGGCTTAGTGTTGCGGTTAGAGGGTTTGGCATGGGGGGTCCGTGAGTTGGGGCCCAGACACAGCAAGCAATTACTGGCCCTGATTGCTGGAATGATCCTTTTACATCAGAACACCCCTGAACTCTGAACCCGAAACCCGAATCCCTAAACTCTAAACACTTGGGTGGTTGTCAAAATTAGGGTCCCTTTTTGGGTCCTTATTATGATACGGCACCTAATATTTAGGGTACCCAAAAAGGTACCATAATTTTGACAACCACCCACTTGAGCTGTGGAGAGTTGCGCCCCAAGCCTCCACCTTGAGCACCGAGCGCAGCAGATGAAGAGGACTGTAGCCACCTTTACCTCGGAATGTGATCCAAATGATTATTGGACTTAGTAACTAGGGTTTTACATGAAGTACATATACCAAAAGCTGCTTATAACCTCAATCAAGGTACTTCTAAAAGTGCTCACTAGATCTTCTGATCCTCCTTACAGAATAGAACCCTCAAAGTAATGTAGTGGCCTTAAGACTTAGAACAGGGCTTTGGGGCCCATTGTGCTCTTACTGTAACAAGGAACCACTCAAATGTTGGTAATCATTGAGGCGACTAGATTAGCCTTTTCCGGACAAGGAAATAGTGGTAGTCATGTAGGGCCCTAAACCCTAAACCCTAAACTCCAAACCCTAAACCTTTCAGTAGCCTTTTCTGGAAGCCTGACAAGACCCTTGATAAATCCCCTGACCCTCCTAATAGATAGAACTCTTAAAGTAGCCCTTATAGTTAGGAACCCTTCTAGGACCCCTAAACCCTGTAGGACCCTTACTACGGTTGATGATCTAAATTACTCATAACAAGGAATATACCATAATTCCCATAGTCTTGGGTCCTCAAGGTCATGCAGGATTTATATCATCAACCCTAAACCCTAAACCCTATATAGATCCCTTACAGGAGCCCCTTAAAGGTACCCCTTATAGATCCCTTTAAAGGAACCCTAGGTTTTATATCATCCACCCTATCAACTCCCCTGATCCTCCAACTGCACGAGCACCGGCATCATAGAGCCCCAGGGCCGAGACAGTCTCCGGGGTGTGGGGTTTCAGGGTTCCTTAAAGGGATCTATACTGCTCCCTGAAGGGACCTATAGGGCTCCTTATAGAGATCTATAGGGCTCCTTCAAGGGATCTACAGGGTTTAGGGTTTAGGGTCTACTTGAAGGCTCATGGGACTTAGTAACTTTAAGGGTTCCTTAAAGGGGTCCTTAAAGGGGGCCTCAAAGGGATTCCTTAAAGGGATCTACAGGGCTTAGGGTTCAGGGTTTACTTAAAGGATCATGGGACTTAGTAACTAAGGTTAGAAATAAGGTAATTAGGGGACTTATAACTTATAACCTTCCTTACTAAGTCCCCTGATCCTTCAAGTCGGGTCTGTGGAGTTTAGCGTTTAGCGTTTAGGTATAGGTTTTAGGGTTTTTGATAGGTATAGGGTCTTTAGGGTATAGGGTTTAGGGTGTTTCCTACCGCAACAAGTCACGACTACCGCTACAACCACTGGTCACTGCTGCTATGTTTGCTGCTGCTCTTGCTTCTCCTCCTGCTCCTGCTCCTGCGCCTGCTCCTGCTCCTGCTTCTACTGCTACTGCTACTGCTATCACTATACTGCTACTACTACTACTACTACTACTACTACTACTACTACTACTACTACTACTACTACTACTACTACTACTACTACTACTACTTCTACGACGACGACGACGACTACTACTACTACTACTACCACCATCACTACTACCAACACTACCAACTCAGGAACTTGCACGCATGGACATGGACTGATACCTTGCTTGAGCGAAGTTCCTCCGCCCCGAACCTTTAACCCAAAACTACATCAAATTAAACTAACCCCGAACCTTAAGCCGAAAACCCTAACCTCAACATGCACTTTTGGGGCCTTCAGTGATTTTGTTTAAAAAAGGATTCGGGCTACATTCTGGCATAGTCTAGTGGGACTCGAACTACTTGTTCAGACTCTCATTTATTGTATGCATCTTCCACAATTACAACACTGTTTCAAACAAACTGGATGAGAATGATGTAGATAATGGGTTTGAACTTGGATAGTATGCTGAGTGCGTCGCCCGGCGCTGGCTTTGCGGGGGTGCCTCGCCCAGTCGCGCCCCGCGCGCCCCTTGCCGTCGACAGCTTTTGCGGTCTCCACCCCTGCGCACCTTGCGACGTAGGGTTGAGGGTTTGGGTTTGGGGTTTAGGGTTCCGGCAAATTCCCCAAGACTCCTACCAAGGTAGCTCTTAGGTAGTAGGATGCTTATTCCAAAGATCCTTCCGTGAGGCACCAATGCTTTCAACGACCCTAACACCAAACCCTGAACCCAAAGCGTCAAAATCCCAAAACCCTCAATTCTATACCCTGAAGCCCTCACATCGCAGACAGTGAATGAGGAGCAAGCGAGTCTCGTGGCTCCGTAGCACTGCAGACTCAACAGCTTCTGCTTTGGCCTGCAGCTTAGGGCTAGGTTTTAGGGTTCAGGTTTTAAGTTTAGGGCTGTTTCATCCTTTTTGAAAGAGCGGGAGAGCCAGGATCAAACCCTAAACCCTAAGCCTCAAGGTCAGCTCCTGATCGCTGCATGAGGATCATGGGACCTAGTAGGCTACGGGGCTCTATATCTATACCCCGCTTAGAACCACAATAAAAATACTAATTTAGATATTCTTTAACAAACAAATACTTCCCAAGGAGACTCTAGATATAAGGGTTGTATGCGGGTGCCATGGGGTTTCGACTCAGGGGCTCAATGGGTTCTATACGGCTTTAGGGTACTTAGTAAGTCAGGTGATAAGTACCATCATCCGGGTTGGTAGCAATGATAAATAGAGTCACCTTATAGATAACCTCAGCTTTTCAATTCTCGAAAGCCGCGACATTCGCAGCCGCCACCGCGCTTGCAACAAAACGGTGATTTAGGGCTGAGGTAATAGTCGTCGTCGTAGTAACAGTAGTAGCAGTAGCAGCAGCAGCAGCAGCAGCAGGAGCAGGAGCAGGAGCAGGAGCAGTAGCAATTGCAGTAGCAGTAGCAGTAGCAGTAGCAGTAGCAATAGCAGTAGCAGTAGCAGTAGACTGTTACTACTGCTACCAGGGCTACTGCAACTGCTACGACAGCTGAGGCCCCGGCTTGCGCATGGCTGCATTCCTCCTTGCCCGACATCAGCGTTAATCAGAAAATCCGAAGCGCAGTGCGGAACACCGAAATGCACGCTCTGACACTCATGGGGATGAGGTCAGTGGTCAGTGCCCACAGTAGTATTCTGCAGGGTTCATTCCTAATTCGTATCATAAACTCAAAATGTTCTTCCAACATCATAAACTTCTATCGGTATTAGGGTTCCGGTTTTCCTTCATACACGTCATACACCCCAAAAACCCTAAGATTCCCTAAACCCGAAACTCTATCACATGCCCCAAAACCCGGGTTTTGGGGCCCATTATACTATAATAACTATAACAAGGAACCACCAAAATCGTATAGATAATTCTTTAAGCCCCTATAGCAGCCCCGGCCTACAGTACTATGACTATAATAAGGAACCCCCCCAAATAGTACAGAAACCCTAAACCCTAAGCCCTAAGCCCCAATAGTAGCCCCCACCCCCCCCCCGGTCCTCGGCGGCCCGGATCTCGACCGCAGCAGCAGGTGAGGGCCTGAGACAGTCTGTCTTCTTCCCAGGGGCCCCAAAGTAGTTCCTTCTTGGGTGTGTCCTCTTTTTTGATTAGGGACTCTAATCTACTACCCAAAAAGGAACTACTTTGGGGCCCGTGGGTTATTAGTTCTGAAATACGAGCGTGTTTCTTCCTATGAATATGAAGACCAATATGAAAGACCTGCTGTTGTCCATTGTTACTTGTACTAAGTTTAAAATGATACAAATACTATTGATAGTTGTTACTGTTGTTATGAATTATTGCTACTATGGTTCGTAGTAGCGGTCCTCGTGGTGGTGATAGTAGTCGTCGTCGTCGTAGTAGTAGTCGTAGTAGTAGTAGTAGTAGTAGTAGTAGTAGTAGTAGTAGTAGTAGCAGCAGTATGGCAGCAGTAGCCGTAACAAGAATAGCAGTCCCAACCGTCTGCAGTTGCTGAGCTCGAAGCGCTTGGCCCAGGAGCTGCTGCGATCTGGAACGCCAGTACTCCAACTGCGCGGTGAGACATGTGATACCACAAAGAAGAAAGCCAATGAGGCATCCACCATATTTCACTATATCAAACATAATACTATACTATACGATAATCCTTCTATGTGTGTATGTGTATATATATATATATATATATCATCTACAAACATACATATATATATATATATATATGTTTACTTATTTGTTAATATTATACTATGAACATCTATAATATGCGATGATAATCATATTGAAATCATACTCAAATTTCCTATAGGATACTATCGCTGCATCATAGTACAATGCCGTCATCATACTTCAGGCTTTCAAGCCCCGCCTCTCGACCCCAGCGACGGAGTTCCTCCACCCACGCGGCGGAGGCGGCGGCGTTGGCACGGGCCTCCGGTGCTATAGGGTTTTTAGGGTTTGGGGTGTAGTATAGGGCTTAAGGGCTTCAGGGTTTTGGGGCTTTAGGGTTTAGGGCTTTGGGGCTTCAGGTTTTGGGGCTTTCGAGCTGCAGGGCTTCAGGGCTCAGGGTTTAGGGAAACCCTGAACCTTGGCAGTGATGAGACACATGTCACCACGATGACCCTCATCATGCTCCCCATCTTCATCATCCTACTCATCTTAACCAGTCGCATCATCACAATGATCATCATCACCGTCACGAAAATCACCAAATGCAGGCATGAATCGCATGCTTGCCGACTGTTATCATCCTGTCTCGAACAGTCTCCTCCCGCTTCCGCTTCTTGTGGAGTTCCCGGGTGGTTTATGTCCAGTCTTGCGAATGATAACCTGATTGGGGTTTCGAGCCGATGCTGACATTAGGGTTCTTTTTCTAAGTTAGGTTGACGTTAGGGTTCAAGGCTTAGGGTTTGGGGAGCACTACTCGTGGTTGTCCAGATCCGAAATCGGAGCACCTCAAGGTGGTCGTACTCCACTCGGAACGTGTGCTCCAGCTGATCCTCGGGGCGAGTAGAAGTTTCCAGGAGGGAGCATGTCGCACAAGAACATAATTCAGCATAACTTGTGTACACATTGCATTTAAGCACAGAATGAGACAAGATGTACATCTACTGACGAGTTTGTGTGTATGCGCCTGAATATGCGTGAATGCATGCATGCCTTCATGCATACATACATATGCATCCATATGAGTCCGTGTGTATTTGCTTTACTCCTCTATTATAATACCTGTGTGCTTTCATTTCAGTCCAGAACTGTTTCGTGATCGAACGAACTCACACAGTGAAATTGCAACTTCAGAAAAGCCATCTACCCGCACGGGCTAGGGCTGGGGTACTTGCAGGATCAGGGGACTTAGCAAGTAACGTTATAAGTACCCTACTCGGGGTTAGAAGTACTTTTAAGCATAGTTACCGTATCTATAACCCTAGTTACTAAGTCCCATGTTCCTTTAAGTATGGAAGCAAGCTGTATAAAGGCTCTTAGGGTTTATGATAGGGCTCCCTCAGAGGGTCCTATAAGGGCTTATGGGGTTTCTGATAGGGGCTCCTGTGAAGGTTGAGGGTTGGGGTTTCGGTTTCCACAAGCGCTTGCAGGGACGTCTAAATTACAAAACAGAACCATTATTATTACAACCAGCATGCTGTTTGCTGCTTCGCGGCTGGTGGTAATCTCGTTTCAGAAACCCTAAACCCCTACACCCTAAACCCTAAACCCCAAACCCTAAACCCCTGAACCCTAAACCCCAAAACCCTAACCCTAAACCCCTAAACCCTGAACCTTGTGCGGCACTACTAGCAGACAGAGGGCTGTGCATCTCAAAGGATGCTAGGGTAGGCACTACCAGTGGCCCAAAAGACCTAATTGGAGGATCATGGGGGCTTAGAAGTATGGCTATAAGTCCCATAGTTGGGGTGATAAGTAATTATAAGTATAGTTACCTGATTTATAACCCTAGTTACTAAGTCCCATGATCCTTTAAGTACCCGTTTAAGGAACTACATTTTTTCTTTGGAAGCCGTAACAAGGATCCCTAAAAAGGTAGGTCTTTTCGGCGACAGGCGGTAAAGTTTATCGGGCTCAGGATGGAAGCCTTCGGGTTGCTAGCCGCATCCATCCGTAAACTCCCTCAACTCGAAAGCCTCCACAATGCAATGCGATCATGCCCCCAAACCCTGTGTCAGATATCCCTGAATCTCGTATCTTGGCTGAAGGAATACTGAGAACATTCCGGTGGCCTGAAAGTCCTTCTATCATGATACCGTGATGTGAACCAAACTCAACGACTGAGTCCGCTGTGGTACCCCGACCCTGCTGATGTGAATCACCGGTGCTGCTGGCGTCGGCACCTCCGCCTCCTTGCAAGATTCGTAAGCAGCTCCCATCCATTTGAGAGCTTCCGAAAACAGGGGGTACCTTATTTTCGTGTCCTTGTACTACGGATCCCACTATTTAGGGTACTATATTAGGGCCGCCCCCCTTTTCGGAAGATTTAGGAAACTCCCATTTAATTGTTTGAGGGCTCCGCATAAATATGACGGGATTTTAGAAAATTCAGCATCGTTTCGCTTTACTCTTACGCGCTTTAGGGTCTGGCTTCTAGGGCTTAGGGCTGTAAGGGTTTGAGGGGTTTCAGCATTCAGGTTTTCCGAGTTGGCGCTTGACATAAGATTAAAGATCATGAAGCTGGCAAAACCGCACGAGCAGCAACGACGGGCTCGAGAAAGCTAGCAGCTGGAGCGTACCTCTACCTAAGTTAGGAACCTGATTAAGAAACCTTGGGCCTTGATTTCCGTTCCCTTTGTGTTTCCTACTTTTTGGGGTTATAGGCCCAGGGTTTCTTAATAAGGTTCCTGCATTATAATCAAGGCGACACCTGCCATTTCGCTGGACTTCCTCAAAGCAAGTGCCGCTCCGCTTTTTATACCAAAAACCTGTACGCTGCCCGGTGCGAACTTACATGCCCCTGGTAATCTGATTGGCTCAGGGTTCAGCGCTTAAGGTTCAAAGGTTTACCTATAGTCTCCATTGTCGTTCCTTTTTTTGGTTTAACCAATTATATATTACGGATCCTATAAGGTAACTTAAAAAGGAACTTGGAGACTATAGGTAGGGTTTAGGGTTCAGAGTTCCGGGTTTGGGGTTTGGGGAGGGAGGTCGAATGCTCCCAGCCAGTCCTTCGTAGCTTGGGCCACAGCGGCCTGATCTGAGATCCGCAAGAGAAGGATGTCGGGCTTCGCAGGAGAGGCTTGATCTATCATCGTCGGCCCATGATAACTCGTCGTAGATGTAACTCGTAGTAATAGCCGTAGTGGCAGTAGTGGTACTTGAAGGCTCATGGGACTTAGTAAGTAAGCTTATGAGTAGGTTATAATTAGGATAACCCCACTTAGGGGACTTATAACCCCAGTTATAACCTACTTACTAAGTCCCCTGATCCTCTAAGTAAGAGCAGCAGCAGAAGTGGTAGTTGTTGCAGCAGCAGCAGCAGCAGCAGCAGCAGCAGCAGCAGCAGCAGCAGCAGCAGCAGCAGTCCGTCCACGAGGGGAAGCCTGATTGCAGTTGCCGTGCTGCCGGTTAGGGTCTAGGTCTAGGATTTAGGATTTAGGATCTAGGGTTTAGGGGTTAAGGTTAAGGGTTTAAGGGTTTAGGGATTGTTTTTGAGCATGCACGCATACGGTCTCGCATGCATACGTGCGTGTGCACACAATGAGCATGCAAACGCACCCATGAAGTAATAAATGTAAAACCAAATGACGGAGGACTACAAATGTCACTCATTACTAATTACACTAATTACTACATCACCATGGGCATCATCCTCATCATCACAATCATCAACATTATTACGTTATCGTATTGAGGTGCATCGACGGCACCATCATCATCACAGTCAACAGCATCAGCATTTTACAGCGGCCCTCAACCCTAAACCCTAAACACCTTCAGCTTTCCCGGTTGAGAGGGAAGGGTCTGGGACGCTTCTGCAGATGCAGTCTGACAGAGCTGATAGGGATTGAAAACATCCAGAAGCCCACGAAGACTGACAGAGAAGGGAAGGGCCCAAAAGCCTAAACCCAAAATTCCTAAGCTCCAAAACCCCTACCACCCCAACCCCACAAATCACTCTGATCCCAAAACCCTTCCTGTAAAGAGTGATGGGAGGCCAAAAGGGGGGTTTGAGATTCTTGGGGTAGGGATTCCTTAATATGAACCCGATTATGGGAACCCTAATCCCTACTAAACCCCCATAGCCTAAAACCCCTTTTGGCCTCCTGGGAAAGAGACCCGGTATCACCGCAAAGGACGCGCCTCCGCGGCGCGGAAGGCGCGATGCTGCCCCCGCAGGCCCTGAAGGGGCAATCTGGGGGTTTAGCCTTTACGGCCAGAATGGGTTTTGGGTTTCATCTATACTAGTTCATAGTTGGGATGGACTGAAAATGTACATGTTTGTTCCTTATTGGGTTTAAGTACCCATAAGCGTGTAAAATGTTACCCAACTATGACAAAGTATGGGACTTGGTGATTAGAAAAGGGCTTTGGGTATAGTCAGTTAGTCATGGTAGGGAACCCCAACCTGGACCCTAAGGAACCTACCTTTTTAGGGACTTATATAAAGAAATCATATCAGGGGGCCCTAAAAAGGCAGGTTCCTTAGGGTCCAGGAAGGCCCAAGGAAAATTATTCCGATGTTTCTGCCCCCGTCTGAGGGTTGAGGGGTCGGCTTAACGCTAGACCTAACCCTTCACTCAAACCCACAAATCCCAAGCGTTTAGGGATTAATGTAATTTATAGGGTGTTTGGGTTTAGAGCCATGGATTTCCTGGTATTCTGGCCAAAACCGTGAGTGTGATCGGTGTCTGTCCGAGCCCCAGAAGGCATGTTTCACCTCTCTGGCATGTTCAAGAACTTTTTTTTGCGAGCTCCATGCCCCACTGATGTAGCTTTCATACAAGGACGACATGCGTGCACAGCGCATAGGCGCTGTCGAGGACGGTTTAGGGGGGCGCTCTGCAAGCCATGCAGGAAGCCTCAAAGCCTTAAAGGAGCCTGCAACCTCGACGACTAGGCATGTGGTTCGGAGTCTGGCAAAGTGAAACGGACTAAAGGAGCCTGCAGTGGAGTCCTTAAAGTGGTACCCATGGCGGAACCCGGAAAGTATGCCGCAAGCCCTGAGCCCTGAACCCTTACCGAGCCCTTTCGACACCCGTATAGATCCCTCATATCCATTTGGGAGTTTCCGAAAATTAGGGGTACCTTATTTGGGGGTCCTTATAATAAGGATCCTACTACTTTGGTTAGTAGGGAATGGAGGAATGGGGTAGAATTATCACTACTATCACTACCATTCTTCCATTCCCTGCTAACCCAAGGTAAGAAAAGAAGCCTTTAAAGGAAATATTCAAACCCCCTAAAACCCTAGACTCCTAGATTCCGAAATTCCTAAAAACCCCTCAACCCTAAACCCTAACCCTAAGAAGCCTTTAGAGGAACCATTCGACTGCCTCGATCTGGTCCTGGAGGTCCCGACACTCGAGGAGGACCTTGCACTTCGGCTTCGACTCATATGGGAGTTTCCAAAAACTAGGGGTGCCTTATTATGCAAAGGGATCCTTCAAGGGTTCCTTTAAAGGGATCTATAGGGTGTTTTTCGTATGGGTAGTTGTCAAGCTTAGGGTCCCTTTTTGGGTACCCTAAATTCGCCTCGGCCCCGGCCGAAGCGGTCAGAGGTTCCTATTCGGATTCTCCTATTCCCCACCTCTTAATCCCCTCCCCCCCTCCCCCCCCCTCCCCCCGCCCTTCCCCCCCCCCTCCCTCCCCTTCCCCCTTCCTTCCTGCATGTTTATGTGCGTCTCAGGCTTGTTTTAGACGCCCTTTCGTTGGGATAGGCGGAGTAGCGTGGTTGAAAAGGGTCTGATGCTTCCCTAATCCAAGACGCCCACGAAATCCACAGCCTCAACGGCCCATACTTAAGGCCTCCCGCCGCTTGCGAGAGTCTTGGTATCCAGTGTTTCGGAATGACGACACCAAAATTCGTACTGATACTACCACTACTAATACTACTCACAATCATACTGCTTCGTGTTGCTATGAACATTACTTTTACTATAAGTGCGATTCCAACTGTTACTTTTTTCCTACAAGAGCTTGCTGCAGATAGTAGCCACTCGCCGCATGAGCGTACAGCCGGGCCGAGGCGGACGACGCGCAGCGTTTCAAATTATAGGTGCCGTATTTTAATAGGGACCCCAAAATGGACCATAATTTTGACAACCACCCAGTTAGGAAATTGGCCTTAAGAATTAGACTCGGGATCCTTTAAAGGGTTCTCATTAAGGGTCTAGAAGGGTTACCATAAGGGCTACTATAAGAGTTCAGTAAAGGCGCCTTAATAATTCGGACAGGGTTTTGGGGTAGAGTAGAGGAGAACTACAATGGGGAACCTTAAGGAATCATGCTCGTAATTATTCAAGCCTCCATTGCTAAGATTCACAATCAAAACTCCCTTTTGGGATTCCTTATGGGTTATGCAAAGGTTTACGGTTTGGGGATTGGGGGACTTGAAGCATGTATTTCAAGGATACACGGATGCGGGATTTGATTTCAGGGTAGGGCTCAGGGATTTAAGGCTTCTTCATTTTGACCCACTTGTCCAGCATCCCGGAGAATTAAAGGCTAACCTGAGGGAGTATGTTGGGACTATATGTGGAATATACGGTTGATGATATAAATCCTGCATTACCCATAATAAGGAATATACCATAATTCCCATAGTTTAGGGCCCTTAAGGTAATGCAGGATTTATATCATCAACCGTAGTACCCCAAAAAGGTTAGAGGTTACCTACTCTGCCACTGAGGATCCTTACAGAACCCTTATGTGCGGACCAACCCCTCTGGTACCCAGAGACGCGCACCTCCAGGACTACTATGTTTCTACCTCTCTACTGTTAAGAACCCTTATAGCTGTTATATACTAACCCCTGCGGTACCCCAAAGAAGTGCACCTCCACTAGGTTTCAAAGGCCAGGCTTGTGAGAACTGTGCTTTGGCCCTTGACGGCAAAGGCATGCTCCCAATACCCGGAGGTGGCCTTGGGATATAGCTCCTTTAAGGCGTTTATAGGGTTTAGCTTTACTACTAAGAACCATATTGCTCTCTCCGTCATTGTAGATCCCTCTCTGTAATTACTCATAGCTTCCCTTGTAAAGGATTCACAGATAGTACCCCTAACTTTCCCCTCCTAGTACCCTTGAAGAAAGCCGTCTAGATCCCTTAAAGCAGCCCTTATAGGACCCTTAAATGACCCTTAAAGTTCCGCTTACAGTACCCTTAACCTTCCCCTCCTAGGACCCTTATGTAAAGGATCATGGGACTTAGCAAGTAAGGATACAAGTACCCTAATTGGGGATAGAAGTAATTATAGTTATAGTTACCTTATTTATAACCCTAGTTACTAGGTCCCATGATCCTCTGAATAGACCCTAAACCCTAAACCCTGTAGATCCCTTTAAGGAACCCTTATCGATCCCTTTAAGGACCCCTGTAAGGAACCCTAGTTACTAAGTCCCATGATCCTTTAAGTAAAGACGGTAACCCGGAGCCTTCCGAACTTCCTCTCGCTGGCGCAGCTGCGCCGCGGCCTCACTGGCCTTAACTGCCTGCGCCCGGCTTCTGTTGGGGGAGGCTTTGGGGCTTAGGGTTTAGGGCTTTACGGCTTTAGGATTTAGGGCTTAGGGTTTAGGGCTTTAGGGTATAGGGTTTAGGGCTTAGGGTTTGGGGCTTTACGGCTTTAGGGCTTTAGGGCTTTAGGGTTTAGGGGGTTTAAGGGCTCTTTGTATGGAGATCTTAAGGGTTCCTAAAGGGGGGTACAGGGCTTGGGGTTTAGGGTTTAGGGTAAAGTTTAGCGTTTCTTTGGGGGGAGATCGTTTCAGGGATGAGATAAGGGATCTATAGGGAATATTGCAAGGGGTTGTACAAGGGCTTCTTAAGGGATCTGGCGGCAAAGGTGCTGCATGGGTTCCTTTATGAATTGTACTGCAGTGAGCTGCTAAAGTGGGCTACACCACCATAGCCTGAGGATGTCCTGCCATGTCCAGTTCTACTCAGTCATGTTGTCAATGTGACACTGACATAGGCGAAGAGAATGTGGTAGAACGTAGTTAGTAGAGCACTACGTCTCCCAGTGAACCCTTTTCCCTTTTTGTGATCTTCGGTTCCTTACAAAACGAGCCAATATCAAAAAGGCAGCCCATGTTTTCCTACGTTACTGGGGATCCTGGAGTATATTGTCCGTCAGTCCTAGGCTCATGTCTTAGCACACAGGGTTTCTGAAACATAAACCCTAGATTCATTCTAGATACGAATTTGGGGATTTAGGATTCAGGCGTAACAGGCACCCTTCCATCAAGACCGCGAGAAGTTGACCCCTGATTGCAAAACATCCGGACCCTTGACTATACCATCCTTGCCCAACCAAGCAAAGTCTTAACCCCTCACCCTAATACCCTTTGAACCCCATTAGGGCCATTAGGGCTTCCCAAACCCGAACAAGGCTTCCCTAAACCCGAAGCCTATGTCGATTCATAGGAAGGGAGGCCCCAAGATTGGCAGGATCCTAACTACAAAGAAGGGTTAGCGCTTAGGCTAAGGTTTGAGGGTAATGTAGGGGCCTTAATAATTAGAATAGGGTTTGGGGGTCCATTATACCATCATTATAATAAGGAACCCCCAAAATAGTATAGGTAATTATTAAGGCCCCTATAGTATACCAGCTTAAACCACCGAACCCTAAGCAAACCCTAGGCGCCCCAAACTCCAAACATCAATTCCAGGCCCCCTAACTCCCTCACCGCTAAACTCCACATGACGAAAGACCCGAGGCTCAACGTTCAAGGCTTGTTTCTGGTTTAAGGCTTAGGGTTTGGGGCGTAAGGTTTATGGGTTGAAGGGTTTAGGGTTTAGGGTTGCTTTTAAGTTTAGGGCTTAGGGTGTAGGGTTCGGGGGTTGAAGGGATTAGGCTTTAGAAAACTCTATACTGAACTTAGAACCCTAACAAAAATTATTAATTTTAGCTGTTTCTGAGGGGTTATAATAACCAAAAATAAAACTATTTCTAAGTACCCCTAAGAAATTATGGTGGCATCCACTGTAGTCATCCCTTGCCTCGGCGAAGCCTGCTGCTGTGGCCTCCCAGGCGGGTCGACTCTCAACCCCGCCGAGGTCAAGTTACCCAGAGGGCCCAATACCCCTTAATTAGGAATATACCTTAAATCATAATATGATTCCTCTTATAATTTAAGGTATATTCCTTAATTGAGGGGTATTGGGCTCTCTGGTTACCAGGGTACTCTAGGGGCCTAAAATGGCCCATACTATTTGTGGGGGGGGGGGGGGTCGGGTTTAGGGATTAGGGATTAGGGTTTAGGGCCAAAAATGGCCCATACTATTTGGGGTGGGTTCCTTACTATGTTCATAGCATCATTTACCCCAGAACCCCATTCTAATTATTAAGGCCCTCAGATTATATGTCTTTTTGGCGCGTGAGCATTTGGGGCTTCAGGGCTTCGGCTGTGCAGGTTTTTAGGTTTCAGGGTTCGGGCTTGTAACAGAGTGTGCAAGATGGCGCGATCATTTGACATATGGTGTAAAATTAAAATGTCTGCCTCCCCTTGGCCAGCATTGTGAAACAAATCCTGGAGCGGCAGAGAACTGGGAGCTCGAACCTTTTCTGCAAGACTTACATGAAGCGAAGGAGCTGATGGCAATCTTAACCTCTAAACCAAATGGGACCCCAATATAGTACCCTAAATCGTAGGATCCTTATTGTAGGGACCCCAAAATAAGGTACCCCTAATTTTTGGAAACGCCCAATGGCTTCAAACCGCTGTCATCCCAGAGCTGGCAACTGCGGGTGCGGCCTCGAGCTGGATGACCTGCTGCCGGGACTCCTCCAACTGTCGTTGAAGTCGCTCTTCTTGCCTGGCCACATCTTCACTACATAGCCCCATAATGATCCAGGGTACCCTTTTTCCTACGATTTGGTTCCAAACACAGAGCCCTAAGCCCGAAACTCCCCTTTGAGAGTTCCTGAACCGCCAGCAACTGGTGCAGGTTCTCTGAGTTTCGGCGGTGTACCCTCACAGCTTTAAGCCTTGAAGCTCCAAGAGTAGCATAATAACGGGTGCTAGACTTATGCGATGGATGTAGGGTTCCTTTTAAGGGGTCTACAAGGACTAATATCAGGGCTACTATAAGGGATACTATATTTTGGGGTTCAGGATTTAGGGATTTTTGGGTTGAGGGCTCCGGGAATGGTGGGGTTCAGGGCTTAGGGTGCTTAGAGGATCAGGGGACTTAGTAAGCAAGGCTTACAGTAGTTATAAGTAGTCATATTAGACGGGGCCCCCACCCTGTAATAGTGGCATAATAGGAATATAATAGGGCCCTAATATATTCCTTATAGTCGCTATTACAGGGTGGGGGCAGCTTCTAATGGTTATAGCTATAGCTACCTTGTTTAGGACCCTGGTTACTAAGTCTCATGCTCCTTCAAGCAAGGGTACTGCGAGGGGTACTGAAAGGCTAAGTAAAAGGCTTGCTCAACAGGATGCCTGGCGAAGCCGTAAATGCTCTACCTAATCATGCAGGTTCTGCAGCGGTTTTGTACAAGTTCCTAGGGTTTAGGGTTTAGGGGGGTTTCATGCTGGTTCTGAGAAGCTTTGAAAGGAGCTTTTCTTCCAACCCCGAACCCTACAAAATGGTAGGCCCTGGGTACAGCCCCCATGCAGCAACAGTCTATAAAAGGGGCTACTATCAAAGTCCTTATATATCTTTATTATGAATATTATCCAACTGATACTGAGTGGGGGCCGTACCCAAATGACACCTAAGTTATAAGGTGCAGCGTCATAGCACTTAAAGCACCAGAATTTTGGAACCACAGGGGATCCTTTCGGCCGGTTGGGCTTTCAAGCTTTTGCTTTAGAGTAGCGCATACTTGGATTGTCGAACTCGGGTTAAGGGTTTAGGGCTAAGGGTTCTGGATTTAGGGAACCTTCATCCTACACCTTGAAACCCTGTTCAGAGTGTAGGGCTTATTTAAGCAAGAGATAATGTAGACGCCGGAATCATTTCCAATAACATTCCCAGTAGGTTTACCTGTATCACAAAAACTTATTAAGGAAACCATTCAGGCCGCCTTGTTACGCACATCTCGAATCTGAGGTCCCCACTCGCCCGCTTGCGCCAAGTCCTCGCGCAGGGCGGGAACCTCGTGAGAAGCGGGAGACTAGGATCTATCCACATCCTTCAAAACCCTAAACGCTGAACCTCTAAACTCTAAACTTAAACCCCTAAACCCGAATTGTAAACCCCTAAACCCTACACCCCTAAGCTCTAAAGCCTAAACCCCATTTCTCCAATGGATCCCTGATCGTTCCCGTATAGATCCCTCAAAGGAACCCTTGTAGATCCCTATAGATCCCTTAAAGAAAACCTCCAAGGAACCTCGCTACTCTGTGGCTCCCGGCTTGACGACCTCGTGGTCGAGGTCGGAATCGGGCTGCTAGCGCCGCCTCATGCACGTGCACTTGGGGTTTAGGATTTCAGGTTTCAGGGTTTCGGGTTTAGGGTTGTCTAGGTTTCAGAGTTTCAGGTTCAGGATTCTAGGGCTTAGGGTTTACGATGCAGGATTTGGGATTGAGGGTGTAGGCCTTAGGGTTTACGATTTAGGATTTGGAGTTGAGGGTTTAGAGTATAGGGTTTAGGGACCCATACCCTCTACACAGGTACATGTGGGTAGTTGTCAAAATTAGGGCCCCTTGTTGGGTACCCTGAATTTCAGGTGCCATATTGTATTAAGGACCCAAACAGGGACCATAATTTTGGGAACCACCATGTGTACCTTTTCAGAAAGAAATCTCTCTCCTCCGGTGCCTCGGCTTGCTCGACCTCTTGTCGCAGCCGGCGGACAGTCGCCTCCTTCCAACAGACGTTGTAGGTATCGGTTTAGGGTTTAGGGTTTAGGGTTTAGGGCAGGTACAGGGTTCAAGGCTGTGGGGGCGCCTAGCAAAACCCACTTTCCCCTGGGCTCTCAATCGTCGGAATTTGTAGGGACCCTACAGAAAAGTAGGCTGTTGTAGGCTAAGGTAGGGCGTCTCCTCATTAAAAGATGCAGAGCTTTTGCTGCCAAAGCGTAGGGTTTTGGGGGATTTGCCAACTCCATTTTGCACTGAGAAGGCCCTTTCTTGAAGATGCCGCGGAGGGTAAAAGTTAGAATTTGCGTCTGCGCGGTGCGCGGTTCGTGCACAGCACGAACAGCCCAGAGCGGAAAACGAACTCTGAACCAATGACAAGAGTCTCCGGGGGTGTTCATGATGTGAACAAGCAACAATGCACCGGCTGCTCCTTTTGAGACAGCAGCTAGACAGTCCCACGCAGTCTCCCCTGAAACTCAGCAGTAAGCTACAGCAAATGCAGAACCCTTCGTCATCCTGACCCCACACCTTCAATCCTAGATCCTGAACGTCAGAACAATCGTAAAGAAGTCCTAAACCCAACAGACCTGACCCGAACCAAAACCTTGATAGAACCTTCGACCTTCGAAGAACCCCTGATCCCTCCAAACCCCGAACGCCAAAAGACAAGAACCCCGACCAAAACTCTACACCCTAAACACCCTAAACCCAACCCTAAAACCCTCAGGCGCCCAATACCCTACACCCTAATCACCCTACAACTCTTACACTCTAAACCCTCAACCCTAAACGCCCTGAAGCTCCTACACACTCTAAACCCAAAACCCTAATCCTAAATACACCATACACACCCTACACCCTTAACGGAACCCTGAAAGAAACCCTTATGACGGACCCCTTTTAAAGGACCCCTTTTAAAGAAAACCCTAAACCCTTAATAGGAGCCCTACGCTTTCAAGGAACTCTAGTAAAGGAACCCTTTTTGCCTGCTTGAAGGATCATGGGACTTAGTACGTAAGGTTATAAGTACCCTAATTGGGGTTATAAGTTAAAGGACCCCAACCATAAGCACCCAGGAAACCCTCAAAGGAACCCTTCAAGGACACCCCCGCCCCCTCCTTTAACTTACCTTTGGTTAATAGGGAATGCAAGAATGGTAGTAATAGTAGTTCTAATTGTGCACCAATCCTCCATTCCCTACTAGCCAAAGGTAAGCTAAAGGACCCTGAACCCTAAACCCCATAGATCCCTTTAAAGAACCCTATAGCCTAAAGATCCCTTTAAGGAACCCTATAGATCCCTTTAAGGAGCCCTTTCCCCCCTTAAAGGACCCCCACAAACTCGAGAGCCGCCGCCTCCTCGGCGAGCTGCGCCTTTCGCGCTCCCAGGGCCTCATGGCTCCGCGTCGCCTTCTCCTGAAAAAAAAAACGGACGGACCGTTGATGATATGGGAGTTTCCGAAAATAGGGGTACCTTATTTTGGGGGTCCTTCTGATAAGGATCCTACTATTTAGGGTAACATATTAGGGTCCCCTATTTTCGGAAACTCCCATATACATCCTAGGGTTCCTTTACAGGGAACTCCAGAAAGTTGGAATATGGTTTCATGGTAGGATACCCCATAATTTACAATAGAAGGGTTAGGATACTCAAATTCCAACTTTCTGGCTTTTACTTTAACGGGATCTATAAGGGTACCTTTAAGGGGAGATCCTTAGGGTTTAGGGGATGATATAAATCCTGCATGCCCTGAAGGACCCGAAACTATGGGAATTATGGTAGATTCCTTATTATGGGTAATGCAGGTTTTGTATCATCAACAGGAGCACCAAAGAGGGTTTGAGGTTAGCGTTTAGGGCTTAGTTTAGGGGTTAGGGTTTAGGGCTTAGTTTACGGGTTAGGTTTAGGGTTTAGTTTAGGGTTAGGCTTAGGGCTCAGTTTAGGGGCTAGGGTTTAGGGTTTAGTTTAGGGGTTAGGGTTTAGGGCTTAGTTTAGGGGTTAGGTTTAGGGTTAGGTTTAGGGCTCAGTTTAGGGGTTAGGGTTTAGGGTTTAGTTTAGGGGTTAGGGTTTAGGGCTTAGTTTAGGGGTTAGGGTTTAGGGCTTAGTTTTGGGGTTAGGGTTTAGGGCTTAGTTTCGGGGTTAGGGTTTAGGGCTTAGATTAAGGGGGTTTAAAGAAGGCCGGAGGGAGCAGCAAAAGCCTTACCTTTGGTTAGTAGGAAATGGAGGAATGGGGTGCAATTATAACTACTACTACTACTACTACTACTGCCATTCTTCCATTCCCTACTAACCAAAGGTAAGCAAAAGATTAGGCTCTACTGGTAGGTGTTTAAAGTCTTTTTGTTTTATGAACACCTCCTTTCCTCCCGGGGCGGGGTTTAAGGTCTAGGCTCGAGGGTTTAGGGTTTGGGGCGCCAAACAATTGGGCAGGTTTGGGGTTTGGGGAATCTGTTGAGGGGCCTTTAAAAGGGGGGGTTGAGGGTATCTGTTAAGGGGCCTTTAAAGCGGCTTTAGGGCTTGTGGGGATCCTTTTAAGGGGTCCCTTAAAAGGGTTCCTTTGAGGGTTCCATAAAGGTGTAGGGTGTTTAGGGGTGTTTCGGATTAGGGTCTAGGGTGCCTCAACAAAAATCCTGGACCCCATATAACCTACCTGTTTAGGGTTCCCTAGTATGACTTCTGTGTACAAATCTTTAAAAAGGTAGACTATTTGGGGTTAAGGTAGGATTTGTTTTTAGGATTTTGGGCTTCAGGGGTTGAGGGCCTCATAAGGGTACCGGAAGGGCTGGTTGAAGGGATATCATGGCTCAAACGCTTAAAGGAAGCCTTAATCCTAAACCCCGAACAGCGGGAGCCCCTTGAAGGAACCCTCAAAGCCATGATCCCTTAAAGGAAGCCTTGTGGTTGTACTCAGGTCTATGTCATGTAAGGGGCCTGCATGGTTAGAAGATGGTTCTGGGCTGTACTATGGTAGAACTAATTGGAACATGGAGGAATGGCATAAATCAACGAAGGCAAAGGTTTCCAAACATCCTCGCACAACGATAGCCGCATGACCGATCATCACGAGAACTTAAGGAAGCCTGAAACTCAGTCCCGAAACCCTAAACTCCACATCCCATGACCTTGAAACCCTTATGCCTAAATCCTTTAAGATCATCAATTATGAATTATGTCACATGTATAAGCTGCACAGTCCTAAACCCTAACCCCTGAACCCTCAACCCTGAAAGATCCCTGAAAGGAGCCGCGAAACGCAGCCCTTAAAGGGTCCCTTTAAAGGAGACCAAACCCGTGTATCACGAGAAACTCCGCTCCTCTAGGCTTCTCAACTCATCGGTCAGGGTGGCCTGCTGCTGCTCCTCAAGCAATCAATGTTGGGCTGGGTTTGCTTGGAGGATCTTGGGACTTAGTAAGTAAGGTTATGAGTCCCCTAATTGGGGTTATAAGTATGTATACGTGTAGTTACCTTATTTATGACCCTAGTTACTAAGTTCCATGATCCCTTAAGTAGGGTTTAAGGGTTTAGGGCTTAGGGTTTAAACGCCGTTAGAATGGGGTTTCGGCGCATGGCATGGTATAGCATAAATACGAGCTGAACCGTAGAAACCCCGAAGTCTCAACCCCGAAACGTCTGAAACCCCGGAGAGCGTAAACCTTAATCCCGGCCTCGCTCTCGATGAGCAGTGGCAGATCCTGGGGATCGAACACCACAGGCTAGCTAGAGCTTTGTTTCGTGGGTTTTTGTTGCTGCTTTAAGTTGGGGTGAGGCTTCGGGTTCAGTGTTTAGAGCTTAGGGTTTGTGGTTTATGGTTCAGCGCCTTAGGGTCTGGGAGCTTGGATTTACAGAGTTTTGGGCTTTGAATTCTGTCAAGGCCTGCGTCGTGTGAAGGCTTGCGTCGGGTACTTTTCAACCTACACCCACGGATGCTCCCTTACATAAACCCACAACCTGAACCAAACTGCTTCAAAAGCCGAAAGCCCAAACCAAACCCAGAGCAGTCAGGCCAGAAAAAGAAAAGGAAAAACAAAGCTGTTTCGGCCCTTGTGGAACTAAAAAACAGAAAGCCATTGTGTACATATATATATATATATGTATCCTACATCGCAATATTGTATTCTGCCCTCCCCCCGCACATAACAAGCGGCATATTCCTGATTTATATACGATTCCTATATGACCCTTGAACCCAAGAAGACCCGCAAGGTAGATTCCTTCCCAAACCCCAAACCCTTAAACCCTAAATTCTCAAAACCCTTAAACTCTTTAACCCTTAAACCCCTAAACCCGTAAACCCTAAATTCTCAAAACTCTTTAACCCTTAAACCCCTAAACCCCTAAACCCGTAAACCCTCAACCCTTAAATCCTTAAGCCCCCTAAACCCCTAAACTCTTAAACCCCTAAACCCCTTAAACCCCTAAACACCTTAAACCCCTAAACCCCTAAACCCTTAAAGCCCTTAAACCCCTATTCGGCTCTCCGAGGAGCTGGACATTGAAGTAAATCTCACAATGGTTCCTTTCAGGAACAGGTACCAAACACATTTTTTCAAGTTTGGTACTCCAAACCCTGAACCCTAAACCCTTAACCCTAAACCCTAAACCCTTAAACCTAAACCCTAAACCCTTAAACCTAAACCCCGAACCCTAAACCCCTAAACCTAAACCCTAAACCCTGAAAACTATGGTACTCAAAACCCTGCGGACGCGCCTCTTGCTCCTTCGTTCGCTGCTTTCGGGCCTCTCTCGCTGCCTCCCCAGACCCCCGGGAGGATCTAGAAAGTAGGGGTTAGGGTTTAGGGGCTTAGGGTTTAGGGTTTAGGGTTTAAGGTTTAGGGTTTAGGGTTTAAGGTTTAGGGTTCATAGGGAGGATCTAGAAAGTAGATCCCCTAATTTGGGGCCCTATACTACTATAAGGGTACTTTATAGGAGCCCCATTAAGGGATCTACTTTTTGGATCCTCTTGAGGGCCTGGATCCGGGCACTCAGCCAAGAATTGCGGTTGGGGCTTTAGGATTCCTTAAAAGGGATCAATACGCAAGTGCCCATTGGATATGGCCCAGATTCTGCCATGGTTTGGGGGGGGTTTTAGGATCAAGGGTTTAGGATTTTTTGGGGAGCTCAGGGTTTCGGGTTTGGAGCTTTAAGGTTTAGGGCTCAGGAGTTGGGGTGGGGTTTAAAGCTGGAAGTTAAGGTTCAAGGCTTCTTTTGTCTAGCTAAGGGGGCCCTTTGCGCTGCGTCTGCTGCGTGTCAGGTTCAGCCGTAAGGGTTTAGGGTTTAGGGCAAGTCCCTAGAGACTGCCAAATTTTATAGCTAAGTAAGGAATATACCTTAAATCCTTTTGGGGATCCTACTATAGTTTACGGTATACTCCTCAATTCAGGGATAACGGTTGAGTCTCTGGGTCCTAAGCTCCATGGTTGCAATACTCAGAGTCACGAGCACACGTACCTGGAGACTTAGTAAGTAAGGTTATAAGTACCCTACTTGGGGTTATAAGTAATTCTAAGTATAGTTACCCTATTTATAACCCTAGTTACTAATTCCCATGATCTTTAAGTAGCACACGTACCAATGGACTCTCCTCCTGATAAACCCGATGTAGACTGTGAAGTAGCTAAGAAAAGGGGCCTCAATACTTAGAAAAGGGTTTGGGGTTAAGTTAAATAACACTATAGTTAATAGAAGAACCCAAAACAGTATGGGTAATTATTTAAGCCCCTGTAGTAGGGCTTCTGGCCACTATGATTTCAGGTATCCACTCCTTCGCTTGTCTGTCGGACTGCTGAAGGTGCTCGGGCTGGTGTTAGGGCTCTACCTCATCAACCTAAAGCCCAATTTAAACTCAAAACCCTTTCATCCTTAAACCCTGAAGCCCACACACTAAGCCCAAACACATCAACACCTAATCCATTCGCCCATAAACCCAAAACCCTAGGACCTGTGTGCAAGGTGCTGGCCTCTGTACGCTGCTCATGCAGCTCTTCCTGCAGCGCTGTCAGGGTCGCCTGATCTTAAACTGGCTTCAGGTGTTGAGTTTAAAGTTTGGTATTTGTATTTAGGTTTCGGGGTTTTGGTTTGGGGTGTGCGGTCTTTCGGGTTTGGGCTTTTAGCCTTGGGGAGGGAAGTCCAGAGAGACTCCGAAATGGGAGCTTCAGGCAATGCGGGGTTGCAGCCTGAGGATCCTCTTTGTAAGGAGCCCTAAATTGGGGTTTGGGGTGTAGGGTTTAGGGTTTAGGGTTTTAGGGTTTAAGGTTTAGGGATTAGGGTTTAGGTTTTAGGGTTTAGGGTTTTAGGGTTCAGGGTTTAAGGTGTGGGTTTTAGGGTTTAGGGTTTAAGGGTTTAGGGTTCGGGTTTTAGGGTTTAGGGTCTAGGGTTTGGGTTTTAGGGTTTAGGGTTTAGGGTTTGGGTTGCACCCTAAATAACAAGCAAGCACGCCTAGGGCCTTGGGATTTAGGGCTGTAGTGTGGTCAAGGGGTGTCTTACGACAATACACGGAATACGTGGCATTGTTATTCATGGGTTTAACAGAATATGTGTGCACCATGTTCATAAATACATACAAACCGACAGACATACAGACAGACAGACAGACAGACAGACAGACAGACAGACAGACAGACAGACCTGTCACACACATATACATCATATACAGACCATGCCTTGTAGGGCCTGATTACATGCGCAGCAAACATAGCATGATGTATTATTGGACCTGCATATGTTTATGTCTTGTGTTTCTGAACCATCATGACTGCCATCTGGTGGAACATAGGAGCCCCCTAAAACCCTACTATGTCTATATATATATATATATATATATAGGTGGTTGTCAAAATTAGGGTCCCTTTTCGGGTACCCTATTATAATACCGCACCTAATATTTAGGTTACCCAAAAAGGGACCTTAATTTTGATAGCTACCCATATACATCCATCTTGGGGTCCTTATAATCAGGATCCTACTATTCCGGGTACTATATTAGGATTATTAGGGTCCCCTATTTTCGGAAGCTTGCCATATCCGAACGGCCTCCAGTCGCCCGGGCGCTGCGTCGCGCCGCGGCGCGCGCCGGGACTCGGCGGCTCTGAGCTCCCGCTGGGCCTCGCGTTTGAAGGGGCCTCGAAAAGGGGAGTTACGGTTGATGATATAAATCTTGCATTACCCATACTACGGAATATACCATAATTCCCATAGTTTAGGGTCCTTAATGTAATGCAGGATTTATATCATCAACCGTAGTACCTAGTTACTAAGTCCCATGATCCTTTGTGTAAACCCTAAATCCTAAGTTCAAGCTTCGTTACTGGGTTCAGAGGCCCCGAAAGTGTAAACTTTCAGTTCTATAGGGGACTCTATTATCCCAAAAAGCGTAAAGTATGCCAACTCAGTTACGAAGTCAAAGGAAGGGGGGTTCAGGGTTTACGGTTCAAGGTCTAGGGTTTATGCTTTTAAGGGGGCTCTAAGGGGGGGGGACTTAGGCTATCTTTTAAGGGGTTTCAGGTATAGGGTTTCGGGTTTGGGCTTAGCTTTTAAGGGGCCTTTGAAGGGCTGGATTAGGATATCGCTTAAGGGGCCTTTAAAGCGGGGTTTAAGGATATCTTTTCAGGAGCCTTTTAAAGGGGAGTTTAGGGTATAGGGTTTAGGATTGAGGGTCTAGGGTTTAGAGGGTTTGGGCATTTGGGCTTAACATAAGGGCCTTGGAACAGCATGTCGGAGCGACTTTGGCAAAACTCTATGGGGCTCGACGGAGATATTGTGGCCAGGCGTTCTCTGAGGGGTTGCTTTACGGTATCCTAACACCCCCTCGAATCCGAAAACTGTATTTCCGAACCCTAAAAATTAAACCCGAATTAATCCCCCAAACCCTGGACTGTAACCGAAAACAGGCTTTACGCGCCAAAGCAGCAACCAAATCCCTCCAAACCCTGAACCTCGGCACCCGCCATCCTTGAAAACCCCACACCCTAAATCCCGAAAATCGCGCGCCCTCGCGAAAAAACATAAACCCTAACCGCAAAACCCTAAAAACCCCAAAGCCTAAACCCCTAGCAAAACAACAAACACCTAAGCCCCCCCTCAAGACAAAACTAGTTCATGGTTGGGATAGGATTAATGATCTAAGTTTTTATTCCTTATTGGGTGTAAGTACCCCAAAAAATTTAAAATGTTGCGCAACTATGACAAAGCTGAGCCCCCCCTCAAGACAAAACAGCCACTAGGCCCCGACCTCGGAGAGCTCAGACTCGGCGGCGCGGGCGGCACGAGCATCCTCGCGGCGGGCGCGGAAGACTTCCTGCCGAAGCAAAAGGGAGTCTTTTAAGAGATCCTCTTTGTAAGGAACCCTAACTCGAGGCTTTAGGGTTTAGGGTGTAATGTTTAGGGCCGAAGCGAAAGGGAGTCTGTTAAAGCAGGGGGCTAAGGGTCTACGAAGACGGGGTCTAGGATTTAGGGATTTCGAGGGAATTAAGGGTTCTGTAGTCAGGGTTCTGCGGTTGATGATATACATCCTGCATTACCTGTTGGACCCTAAACGATGGGAATTATGGTATACTCCTTATTATGGGCAAGGCAGGATTGATTTCATCGACCGTAGGACGCCTCTGCAAGGGTTTTCATTTCGCTATCTTTGTGGGTGCTCTTCCTGAGGTGTTGCCGCGGTCTCTACAGCGGTAAGGATTTTCCAGAAAGGATCTTTACTTCAGGGATCATGGGAACTAGTAGCGAGGGGGGTACATGAGGTTGCTGTACTTACAATTACTGGTAACCCCTATTAAGGTCTTCATAACTTAATCTACCAATTCCCATAATCCCTGAACCCCTAGGCAACCTGTAAGTCGCTTCTAAGTAGGGTAATAATTGGGGTAACTGCATTTAGGGTCGTTATACTAACCCTACTACACCCTACGTATCACCTACTTACTAAGTCCCCTGAGCCTCTACGCACTAAGTGCTTCGACCCTCCAGGGATAGGACTTCGCGTCGAGCTCAAGAATGCTAGGGTGTATAAGGCTTGGGGTGTCGGATTTGTTCTTCGAATGTGCGATGGCCTTGGGCTTTGGGGTTTAGATCTCTCCGGGTTGAGAACCCTAAACCCTAAACCCTAAACCCTAAACCCTCCTTCTAGAGTTAAGGGCCGGAGGGTGCCGGAAGCCAGGACGAAGATGGTGTCGAGAGTCCCTTTCATGGCTGTTTGAACGATCTCTTCACGCCTCTGTCCTTAATGGTTTTAAGCTTAGGGCCTACATCTCTAGGCGTTTATGATAGGACCGTGCTTACCTTGATGTTAGAATGATACCTCTTGCTCGTCTAATTCTTTGCGTTTCTCTGATCCTCCGGTCATGAAGCAACAGACGTGCTGATATAAGCTATGTTGAATCCACAGCGATGGTCTTGTTACGAAATGTCCGTCCATGCTGATGACTTATCCTGGTAATCTAAATAGAAGCTCGTTGCTAAACGCATTACTATGGCTACGCACTATTTATGATTTTATTTCTTCTTGGCGGCCACGACTGTCACTTAGCCTGGCAACATCCGTAATCAAACCCCAGACCTTAAACCCTAATTAGTCTAACACCCTAAACCCCAACTAAACTCTGCCGAAATGAACCCCAAAAGCCCTAGAACACCCTCAACCCTAAACCCTAAACCCTGGGTCTTAATAAGGAATTTCGGAATCGCTGCACTCCCGCTTCCAATGCTGCTTTGGTCGCTCCTGCTGAGCCTGCGTCGCACGTCGCTCGGCCCTTCGTCGATCCGCCTGAACCGGAGCAGGGTTTCAGGGTTTAGGGTTTAGGGTTTAGGGTTTAGGGTTTAGGGTTTAGGGTTTAGGATTTAGGGTTTACGGTTTTGGGTCTAGGGTTTACGGTTTTGGGTCTAGGGTTTAGGAATTAGGGTGCTTCATGAGAGATCCTTAAGGGCTCCTGTATGGGATCTATAGGACTTAGGGTTTAGGGTATGTTTGGGTTTAGGGTTTCAGGGTCTGTTTGGGATCCCTTTAAAGGGATCTATAAGGGATCCTTAAAGGGCTCTTTTATGGGATCTCTAAGGTCTTGGGTTTAGGGTGCTTCATGAGAAAATACCGGCAGTTGCAACAATAATGGTAATGGTCATAATGTTAGTACGTACAATAATGACAGAATAGAGACTACTAATCACAATGGTGATAATCACAGCAGTATCAATAGGAATAACATTAGAATCAGTTCTTTTCCATAATGTACAGTGGTAAGATCACCAGTGGCAGCAGCATTGTGTAAGAGAACGCATGTCATCAGACTTCCCCACGCAGACTCCCATATGACATCAGAACTTCGCAAATCCTGGATGCAATAATAATAATAATAATAATACTAATAATAATATATATATATATATATATATGTGTACATATATATATATATATACAGAGGCTGTAATTATAGGGTTTCGGGATACATTATTATTGTAAAGTAGTCAGAAAGAGTATTATTGGCAACTTTTCAACTCAAAAACTTCACACCCCTGAATCCTGAATCCAAACGGAATTAGGCCTGGATCCGCCCCAAACTAAACGCCATATCAGTCAATTCGAACATGAGAATAAACGCCGACAGTCCAGGGTTTAGGGTTCAGGTAGCGAGATACAAGCTCTCACTTCCCCACAAAGCGAAGACGGAGACAGACGGTTAAAGCTTCAAGGTACTTCGATATGATGAGCAAAAAGTCCCACTAACACCAACCCGAAAGCTTCCCCAAACGGCCCAAAACCAAAACCCGAAGCTCTGAACCCCAACCCCTGCACGGTGATGGTCTCATGCGCACGCTGGATTCCATCAATGCAAGGTGAACCTAACCCCTAGAACCCTCAACCCTAAACCTCAAACCCTAAACTCTAAACCCTAAACCCTGAACCATACACCCCTAACCCCAGGCTGCGAATCGGAGAGCTAAGCTCTTCCACCTCCGCTCTCCGCAGCTGCTTCGCTAAGCCATCGGAGAGCTCCTCTCTGCAAAGAACCCTTGCGGGCACATGTATAGATCCCTTACCCCAAGGGTCCAAAGTGCCCAATAATTAGGCACTCTGTTTTAGGATAGTAGTTCTGTAGGTAAGGATTTCGGAGAGTATGTGATTCTTAGGTACTTGGACCCTTGGGGTCAAAGGAGGAACCTCGTAAAGGAACTCTAAACCCACTTAAAGGATGCCTTAAAGGAACTCTAAACATCCGAAAGCGAACGCTTAGATCCCCTGAAGGCACCCTGTAAAGGAGCCGTTACAGGAGCCCTTTAGGGTTTAGGGTTTAGGGTTTAGGGTTTAGGGGTTTAGGGGTTTAGGGTTTAGGGTTTAGGGATTTAGGGTTTAGGGATTTAGGGTTTAGGGTTTAGGGCAGCAGTATTGCAGGATCCCGCAAAGGAACCCTTACAGGGATTAGGGCTCTTAAGCCGTCAGGAGCCAAAGTTGGCTTTGGGGGAAGGGGCTAGTTTTGTGGGTTGGGGCTAATGGAGGTAGCAAGGAACATATAGGGTTTAGGGTTTAGGAGTATGGGGGTGTGGGGGTTTAGGGTTTTGGGTTCAGGGCATGGATAGTTATGATGCAAAGACACGACGTTAGCGGATGATGAGTCCTTCGGGTAAGCAGTGATGGTGGCCAACGCCATCCTACTTTAGTTCGCCTCGATGTGACCACAAGCTTACATTTGGTTCGTAGGGAATGGAAGAATGGTAATAATAGTAGTTATCTAACCAGTGGTTTTAAAGGTTCCCTGGGCTCTTTAGCTCCTTATTCAATAGGGATTATCATCATCCCTGGCTCCTTAGCTCCTCCAATATCAATGGTTAGTTAGAGTTGTACCCCATTCCTCACTAACCAAAGGTAAGCAAGCTCTTCCACGAGACCGTGACATGCTGCCGCTGGGTTTGGGGTTCAGGGTATCACGGTGGCATCAGCAGTTCTCGTAGTAGCAATGCCCATTGCACCGCCGGTCTAGTACAATGCAATCACGGCAGCTCCTTAAAGGATCGTGGGACTTAGTAGCTAGGGTTATAAATAAGGTAGCTATACTTATAATTACTTACAACCCCAAGTAGGTTACTTATAACCTTACTGACTAAGTCCCCTGATCCTCCAAGTAGCAGCATCTGCCGTCCCGGTGCCATGGGTCTTCCTTATCTGACTTGTTTCTTCAGCCCGACTGCAGATGCTGCCAAACTGTTATTATACACCCCTTTGAGGAACCCTATAGATCCCTTTAAGGAACCCTATAGATCCCTTTAAGGAACCCTATAGATCCGTTTAAGGAACCCTATAGATCCCTTTATGGAAACCCTATACTTCAATTCTTCTTCAACACCAAACTCTTACTATCCCAGGATGTGTCAGAAGTGTTGTTAGTGCTTTGCTTGCCTTGCTCACTCTCGTTAAGTACTAAACCCTCCACCCCAAACCTGAAATCCTGTAGGCAGAATTCCAAGTCGTTTATCAATACTTGAAAAGAACCCCCCCTGCAAATCCCTCATCAATGCTTGGAACCCTAAACCCTAACCCTACACGCCTGAAGCCATGGTTCCACAATGTCCTGGGGCGGGTTGCTGTGTTCTTGTTAAGGGGCTCAGGGTGTTTAGGATTTAGGTTGAAGGTCACAGTTGAAGGTTCAGAGTCTATGTTTACCCTTAGGGTTCAGGGTCTAGGGTTCAGGGTTTGGATTTGGGTTTAAGGCTATACCTAGACCCCCAACTACCCTCTAATACACCCTAAATGCCCACGATTGAGGACCATAAGGGCTCCATTAAAGGGCCATCGGGGGTCCTGGTAGAGGCCTTTACTAATTTGATTAAGGCTCCTCTAGAGGATGCCGTTTAAAGTGCTCCTACGGTTGATGATATAAATCCTGCATTACCTTAAGGACCCTAGACTATGGGAATTATGGTATATTCTTAATTATGGGTAATGCAGGATTTATACCATCAACCGTATCAGCGTTAATTACTTTTCGCGTTTAGTATAAGTACAGGGGCCGTTAAAATTGGAGTGGGGTTTGGGTGGTACATTTTACCTTTCAGTGTTTCGGGGCTTATGCGGCAATGATATTGCTATTTGTGTTTGTGCTTCTGGATTGTGCTTTTCTAGGATACCCAGTAACCTAAGAATAGAAAGGCCTCTCTTTTGGGCATCCTAGCTGTGCTTTTGTTATGTCTCCAGAGGTTTAGGGGTTTCAGATTTGGGGTCTGGGGTCGAGGGCTTCAGTGATGGTAGGCCACAAGGGGGGTTTAAGATTCTTGGGGTTTGGATTCCTTAATATGAACACTATTATCGGAACCCTCATCCCTACTAAACCCCCATAGGCTAAAACCCTTTTGGCCTCCTATGATAATAACCCTGCAGGCGTCCTCTTCCTTCTCCGTCTTCAGAGGAATGGCACCTGTATGCCAGGCAACTCCCGCATAGCCTCCCCCCAAAAACCTGACGCAGTTCCACTTTGCGAGATGTCTGAACTCTAAACCCTACACCCTAAACCCTGAAACCCTGAAGCTGTAAAATCTCTGAAGTCTTAACCTGAAACCATAAACCCTGAAATCCTAAACCGTGAAACCCTAAACCTGAAAGCCTAAACTCTAAACCCTAAATCCTCAAGGCTAAGCAGACTTCCAAGCTTGAATTGTCTTTTGAAGCTTCCCAGAAGCAATTCCATTCAGAGCCTTCAAAAGCCTAAACCCTAAACACTTTACACGCCTGACCCTAAAGCCCTAAACCCCCTAAACCCTAAATCCTGAGCCCTAAACCTCTCAATGAAGCGACATAACACAAAAGGGGCCTGACAAGCCAGACTACTGTTGATGATATGAATCCTGCATTACCCATGATAAGGAATATACCATACTTCCCACAGTTTAGGGTCCTTAAGGTAATGCAGTATTTATATCATCAACCCTAAACCCTAAACCCTAAGGATCCCTTAAAGGAAGCCCTTAAAGGTACCCCTATAGATCCCTTTAAAGGAACCCTAGGGTTTATATCATCAACCGTAGGGTTTATTTAGGGTTTCGGGCCTTGCGAGCTGGAACATGGTGGAGTCGACCAATACAAGGAGCCCTACGGTTGCGGACCCTAAACTATGGGAACTATGGCTATAAGGGGTACCTTTAAGGGCTTCCTTTAAGGGATCCTTAGGGTTTAGGGTTTAGGGTTGATGATATAAACCCTGCATTACCTTAAGGACCCTAAACTATGGGAATTATGGTATATTCCTTATTATGGGGAATGCAGGATTTATACTACCAACCATAGGAATAATGTTCAGCACTTGCCCTTCTGCAGTAACTCAAATCTGTAGCGGGATCCATAATAGGGGAGTTTCCGAAAATAGGGGATCCTATTATAGTACCCTAAATAGTAGGATCCTTATTCTAAGGACCCCAAAATCAGGTGCCCCTAATTTCCGGAAACTTCCATATGGTTTAAGGTATAGGGATCTTGGAGGCGGCATCATATCACTCATATCACCTGGCACAATCACTTTTGCAGCGGCCTGTCGCCAACTTGAACGTCTTGCTCACTATGTGCGCTCCAGAAAGCACGGGGAGGAGCCACGCTCCCTCCACTGGTGCATTGAGAGCATTACGAGGTCTGTTTTGGAAACAGTAAGTAGGCATTAAGCCACAGGTTGCTCTGAATCTCTGAAGCCTAAGCCCTACACGGGCGGCGTTCAAACGGCTACTACCGGATCCACCTCTCTTTGCACCTGTGGCCTGCGTCGCAACTTCTGCAACGGGCAGTCAGTTGTTACTGCCCAGCGAACCTTTGAGCATGTTAGCGTATTGGTTCAGAACTACGCCACAGCGTAGCTCTCAGAAGGGTCTCGTTTCGGGGGCCTTCGACAAGACTTCGGCAAAAAGATGACATTTAACATCTGCAAGCCGGAGATACCGCAGAAACACAACGTGGCAAACCCTAAACCCCGAAAGGACCCCAATAAAGGAACCCTTAAACCCTTAAAGGAACCCCAAAAGGCACCCTTAAAGGAGCTCTTGTTCGTACCATTATAAGGCCATGTTAGTAAGAGGGCTCTTTGGCTTTGAAGCAAGGGGGCCAAATGGGTGCTTCCAGACAGTACCTACCTTTGCAACCAAAGACTTATGGTAGAAGCCAGAAAGTGGAAACCTTAGACTCCTCATGCCCTTAAAGTATAAGGGATCCTAGCACGAATCCTCATTTTCTGGCTTCTGCTGTGGAGTCTAGGACTTAGGGGTTTGGGCTCGCAGGTTTAGGGTTTTGGGTGGGGCCACAAATGTGCTTCCAAACAGTTCCTTCCTTTGACTTCGTAAGTGACTTGGCCCACTTTCCTCCTGTTGGGATAGCAGAGTCCCCTCCAGAAATGAAAGTTTACACTTTTCGGGGTCTCTGAACCCCAGTAGCTAAGCTTGAACTCCCCTAAACCCTAAACCCTAAACCCTAAACCCTAAACCCTAAACCCTAAACCCTAAAACCCTAAAACCCTAAACGGCTTGAACTTAGGATTTAGGGGTCTAGGCATTCAGATTCAGGGCTTCAGGCTTGGGGTTTAGGGAGCCTACTATTTGCTTAAGAAACCACCAAAAAATAAAAATAGTAATCCCTATATTACCCCCATAAGGAATATATTTTTTATTTTTTGGGGGTTCTTAAGCAAATAGTTGGAGCCCGCCCGCACTAGTGATGGTAGGCGCGTCAGAATTGAGAGTAGGCCGTGGACAACTCTGTAGGAAGTTCGCGAGTAATGTAGGAACATCCTGGATCTTTTATTGGGGCTCCTTATATGAATCTCAGTATTTGGGGGGGTCCTTGGGCCGGGGTATCTCCTACATCACCTGCTAGTTCGGAAGTTAAGGGAACACTAGAATTGTGGGCAGTTGTCAAAATCTGGGTCTCTTTTTTGGGTCCATATGAAAATACGGCACCTAATATTTAGGGTACCCAAAAAGGGACCATAATTTTGACAACCACCCATGTACTTATTCAGCCCGATATTGCAGCCCAGAATCTCGGGTATTTTACATTGGAGAGGTTTGCGCTTAGGGTTCAGGGCCAGGGTTTAGGGCATAAGGGTCAAGCTGCAGAAGCACCAGCACCCGCCAAACAACTAAACCTTGAACGCGTGCCTCCAAAACCAAGCCTAAACCCTAAACCCAAAACCCCAACACCATCAACCCCCGAAACCCTGATTAAGCAAATATAGCATCCTCTCAGGCTAGAAGTACAGTGAAAATACTGTATAAGAACCCACTGTTTAAGAACCTGAGCCCCTACCCAAAACGGAATTCACCAGATTCAAGTTGCCTCAATATTAAGAACCTTCGGGTACCCTAGTTTTTCGGGTCAGGTTCTTAATGTTTTGGGTGCTTTCCCTCACCAAGGAATTTTAGAATCGAAAACTAAATTTCCCAACCTTCCACATCAATAAAAAAACCTCTGCCCGAACATAAAGATTGTATGATGGCTAGACACCAGCATTCATGCCGCAGCGCAGTGGTTGTGCATGGGTTCGAGAGGTAATTGCTCGTGCTTCGATCCCCATTGGTATCAGAATCTGAAAATTTAGAATTGAAATCTAAACTTCCCAAACCTCCAGCACCCTAAGGGACCAGGAAACCACCCAGACCCCGAGCCCTGTGCTTCCCTGCAGTAGCAGCAGTAGCGGTAGTAGTACTACTTACTTACTTTTTCTTTTACGACTGCTGGATTTAGAGTTCAAGGTTTCCAGCACCCCCTAGCCCGCAGCTCGCATTCCACTGAAACAGAGCCCTTGCCACCAAACCGTGGCAATTTAGAATTGAACTCTAAATTTTTCACAGCCTCCTACAGGCCCAAGGCTCCGACCCACACCGACGGCATCAGGAAATTTAGAATCCAAAAGTAAATTTCCAGCCCTTCCTCCCGACCCAAAAACCGGCCAGAGACCCCCCAGAAAATTTACTTATGGATTCTAAATTTCCTTGGGGGTGGATGGGCCATGGGTGTGGCTTGGGCCGGGGACCACAGGGCCAGGAGGAGGCTGGTGTGGAAAATTTAGATTTCAATTCTAAATTTCCACAGTTTGGTGGCAAGGGGCTCTGTTTCAGTGGAATACGAGCTGCGGGCAAGCCCGCAGCGGTGTGACACCCCGGGGATTGAAACAAAACCCTCCCGCAGCATCGCCTATGCAGAACCACTGCGCTACAGGGGAGCTGTGCTAAGTTGGTTTTTGTCCCCCGAAACTGGGCGAGGATGCCCTCTGCCCCGAGTCCTGTCGAAGAGCTGTGGAAATTTAGATTTGAAAACTAAATTTTCCAGACCCCCATGGCCCATCCACCCCCACAAAGATTTTTAGAATCCAAAAGTAAATTTCCCGAGACCTCGGTCCGGATAAGAACGTGGTTAAGAACCATAGCCTACCCCAACTGCTCGAACGGCAAAGTCACATGTAATGGAAATTAAGAACCTTAGGGTACCCTACTCTCGCCGAACGGGGTTCTTATACAGGGTTTTCACTGTAGTCCAACACTTCTAACACCAGGCCTCCGAAGCTGACCCCAACACATCGGCTCCACCCAAGAGGGCCCAGAAGCCGAAGGCACTTCAAATTGGCAAAGAGCCATGAGCGGAAAAATATTCGCTGCGACTGCGTTCTCGCGGAAGGAGCTTGAGTTACGGTACCTTGCTATGGTAACTCTGAGAAGTCGAGATTAGGTACGATTGTAGGAATGAGAAGTAGGCAGTATGCTTTACTTGGCACAGTAGCTTGGATTAAGCTCGCGAACAAGAACTCAGGTGAAACACGAAGGGTCTCAAGACTAACCGTCTCGAGACAAACTTGAAAAAGCATGGCCGGATCACACGAAGGCTCCTGTCCGAAATGATTCGACGAGGGTTCTACAAGTGGCTCATATAAGGGATTCTCTCAGCGTTCATGAAGTGGCTCTATAAGTGGAACATCATGAGATTCCATAACATCGGTTAAACAAGGGAGTTGTAACGGGTTGTGCCTAAACCCTAAACCCGGTTCATCAGGGCTCCTTCATGCTCAGGGTTGAGGGTTAAGGGTTTCAATCCGTAAACCCAAACACTCTGCCCTTCCTAGCCTTGTTGCTACCAGAGCTCTCAAGTTTGCCCTAAGTGCTACCACCCGATCCTTCATATGATCCTTGAAATGCTATACTTGGGCAGTCGATGGGCTAAGATGAGGCATAGATACTGCTAGAGTGCTACGTGGATGAACTCTGAAACGCTAAACCCTAAACCATAGATCCCTGAAGCCAAAACCCTTCAGGGCTTAGGGTGGGTTTAAGGTTTAGGGAACCCCGAAACCGGAAAGCCTAAACCTCTAAACCATGGCTGCCACGGTTGATGATATACATCTTGCAAGACCTTAAGGACCCTGAACTATGAGAAATATGGTATATTCCAAATTATGGGTAATGCAGGATTTATATCATCACCCGCAGAACTAGGGCTTTTGGTTTAGGATTACGGGCCGGTTAGGGGTTTAGGGGTTAGGTACTTCAGGATTCATATTATATATCATCAACCGTAGTTGCGCCCTCTTCGGTGGCCTTCCAAGAAGCTCGCCGGTCTCAGTGTTCGTTGCGGGTTTGAGGATTTGGGTTTCAGAGTTTCAGGGTTTCGGGTTGAGGGGTTTAGGTGTTAGGGGTTTACGGGTTTAGGGGTTTAGGGGTTTAGGGGGTTTGGGTTTAGGGCTTTAGGGTTCAGGGGTTTAGGGTTTAGGGGTTTAGGGTTTTGGGGGTTTCAGGGGTTTCGAGTTCTGGCCAGCGGCCTGAACAAGTAGAAGGAGGTGTGTGGGGGAGGGGGGGGTATATGCAATCATAGTTCTAGCGAAGCTCTTCCAAAGAAATCCAGGGAATGGGATAGTTCTACGGAAGTTTTATGAAGGAAATCCAGGCAATGCTATTGATGATCATTCAGTCGTCCTCATTCATCATTAAAATGTGGCTTTAGGGTTCAAGGAACCCTAAAGACTAGTCTTGATATCAGTGAGGCTTCCCTCGCCCAACTAGGATATCTCTATTTAGAATTACACATAGCCCCAAGGTACTTAAAACCTTACTTACCAAGTCCCTTGATCCTCCTAGAACCCTCACTTACTAAGTCCCCTGATCCTTGTAGTACCCTTATCCCCTGAACCTCCAAGTAAAGCCGAGTGCTTGGCCAGTCTTCGTAGACTTCCGGCATCGCTGCCTGCAGAGGCTCGGGGGTTTAAAGGTTAGGGCTTTGGGGTTTTCGGCGCTGAGGAATAGTACCAAGCCCCGAAACCCAGCAATTAAACCCCTAACCGGTCCCTAATCCTGTCCTAAGCCCCAAACCCTTAGTTCTAGCTAGGTGGGGTACATTAGACCATAGCTTTGGTAAGGAGCGCTAAAGAATACTACTCAGTACCTAAGCCCCTAAACCCCTAACCGGCCCCAAACCCTACACCCGGAGTTCTACGGTTGATGATGGGTTCTATAAGGGTACCTTTAAACTTTCAGAGGTTCCTTCATAGGGGATCTATAGGGTTTTAGGGTTTAGGGACATAAATCCTGCATTGCCCGTAATAAGGAATATACCATTATTCCCATAGTTTAGGGGCCTTAAGGTAAAGCGGGAAGTATATCACCCACAGTAGTTAGGTCCGTTAGATTTCTGGAAATGGGAGTTTTCGAAAATGGGGGACCCTAATATAGTACCCTGTATAGTAGGATCCTTATTATAGGGACCCCGAAATAAGGTACCCCTAATTTTCGGAAACTCCCAAACCCTAAACCCTAAACCCTATAGATCCCTTTAAAGAACCCTTCAAGGAACCCCTAATTTTCGGAAACTCCCAAATCTCAAATCTCTAGCACGGCTCGCCTGCAGCACTTGGGCCTGAAACTGGCGCAGGTCCTGCCATGCGGCTTTTTGGGGGGGCTCCTTTTAAGGGGTTCCTTTAAGAGTTCCTTGGGTTTAGGGTTGAGGGCTCCTTTTAAGGGTTCCTTTAAGAGCTCCTTGGGTTTAGGGTTTAGGGTTGAGGGCTCCTTTTAAGGGGTTCCTTTAGGAGTTCCTTGGGTTTAGGGTTTAGGATTGAGGGCTCCTTTAAGGGGTTGTTTAGGGTTTAGGGTTACGACTTTTTGGGGGGCTCCCTTAAGGGGTTCTTTTGAGGGTTCCTTTAAAGGTTCCTTGAAGGGTTCCTTGAAAGGTTCCTTTAAAGGTTCCGTTAAGGGTTCTTCAAGGGTTCCTTGAGACAGGGTTTGCGATTTGGCGCTTTGGGTTTGGATGTTAGGAGTGCGACCTCGGGGTGGCTTCGAGGTTGCGGGGTCATTGTACGGTAGCCGAGGTTGATTGACAAAGAGCTTCCCCTATCCTACCTGGAGGATCAGGGGACCCGGTAAGTAAGGATATAAGTATCCTCACTTATTTACAACCCTAGTTACTAAGTCTCATGATCCTTTAAGTGTACTCTGCCACGACGGCATCGACTGCTAGTACTGCTTCCTTGGGCTTGTCCGTCTTCAACAAGACAAACACTGCGAGACAGAGACACGGGTGTTCAACCAGGCAGAAACACAGACACGGAGAGACAAGGAAACAAACAATCACTGGGAGGGTGCTCCGATGATAGGGTATAAGGTCGAGGGTTTAGGGATGTCCGAGGAATCTGCATGTGAGCGATGTTCCGTAGACAAAAACAAGACCTAGGATCCTAAAACGCGAAAACCTCACACCCTAAACCCTGATCCCAGACCCCTAATGAATCTGGAACCTTAAACGCCGAAGCCTGAACCCCAAACCCTAGACCCGAAACCTTGAACCCTCGACCTAACCCTAAACACCAAACCTGAAACCCTAAACTAAACCCAAAACCCTAATCCATGAACCCTCAAATAAACCCCAAAACCCGAAGCCCTTCGTCAGGTGTCCTGCTGTGCCTGGGGTGCCTGCTGTGCTTGCGGCTGCACAGGAGGTGCCTTCGATCGAGCCGGAATGTTGGGTGACCAGTCAGACTCAAACTTGGTGCATTCCCTACTTGGAGGATCATGGGACTTAGTAAGTAAGGTTATAAGTACCCTAATTGGGGTTACAAGTCATTATAAGTATAGCTGCCTTATTTCTAATCCTAGTTGCTAAGTCCCATGATCCTTCAAGTATAGGGGCTCCTTTAAGCCTTTAAGGGTATGAGGTTTCAGGTACCATCATATCCTTATTATGGTACCTCCCCTAACAAGAACCCAGCAGAGGGCCTTTTGTGTCGGCATTCCGCCTTGGGATTTGGGGCTTAGACTTCAGGATTTAGGGTTTGGGCGTTAGGGCTTACATAGGCCTCCGGTTTACCTAAAGGATCATGGAACCTAGTAACTAGGGTTATAAATGAGGTAAGGTTACAAATAATGATTTGTAACCCCAATTAGGGGACTTATACACTTACCTACTAAGTCCCCTGATCCTCCAAGTAGACCCTAAACCCTAAACCCCATAGATCCCTTTAAGGAACCCTATAGATCCCTCTAAGGAGCCCTTTAAGAACCCTTACTAAGTCCCCTGATCCTCCAAGTAGGATTGGTTCAGGATTGGAGGGGTCCGGGCTGTCTGCGCTGCATGTACTTCCATGCGAGCTGAACAGGATGCTCCCTGAAGCATCAGGGGACTTGGTAATGTAGGACCCTGATTAAGAAACCTTGGGCCCTTATTAATTCGGGTTCTTAATATATTGGGGTTAAAGGGCCAGGGTCTCTTAATCAGGTTCCTACAATATCTGAAATTCCTTAACAAGCTTAAGATTTAAGGTTCATTCATGAGGGAGCTCTAGGGATTTAGGGTTTTAAGAATCTCGCGACCCAGTGACTGGGGCTATACATACTTAGAGGATCATGGGACTTAGTAAGTAGGTTATAATTGGGGTTATAAGTCCCCTAAGTGGGGCTATCCTAATTATAACCTACTTATAACCTTACTTTTACAAGATCCCGAGGGCTAAAGAAAGGGAGGGGTAGATCGGTTTTTATAGTGTTCCGAAAGCATTCCAGAAGCATTCCTGAAAAACGTGCGGAAAGCATTTTGATTTTGATGCAGAGCTGAGAAGTATTCCAAAATGAGTTCCACGGGAACCCTCTGACCAAAAAGTGTTCCAAAAAGCACGGGAACCCTCTGACCAAAAAGTGTTCCAAAAAGCATTCCAACGGAGCGCTTTGCAGAACACTTTCCGGAACACTTTTTTGGAACGCTTTTTGGAATGCTTGTGACCTGGATCTGCAGAGGACGGGCCCCCGAAAAGGCATTCCAAAAAGCATTCCAAAAAGTGTTCTCAAAAAAGCGTTCCGCCAATGACCTGCTGCTGAAAAAGTATTCCAAAAAGTGTTCCAAGATGTGTTTCCAGCCGGAAGCTTTCAGATTCAAGGGTGCTCTCTCGGAATCCTTTTCGGAACACTTTCGAATCTGGAACACTATTCCCCACGCTTTTCTGGAACACATTCGGAATGCTTTTTGGAACACTATTAATCAATAATCAGGATTCAGGCCTTTGGCTCCTGGGGGATCTTGTAACCTTACTTACTAAGTCCCATGAGCCTTCAAGTAAGGTAACCATACTGCGCATGCCTTGCAGCTCTAACTCAGGTCCTTCTGACCTTACGTGCCAAGTCCCATAGACCCGGAAGCCCCACAAAACCCATGTAGAAACCCGACAAAGCCGTAATGCGGGGGCCGTAACAATTAGAATAGGTTTTTGGCACCCATTATACTATAACTATAATTAGGAACCCCTTATTCCTTCATGCCTGGTAGTAGTACTATTCAAGGACCAACCCTGATCATGGAGGAACTCCTCGAAGAGGAGGGTATTGCGGTTGGGTTCTTCAGCCTGGTGATCACGGACAAGAGGCGTCGGTGTGGCTCCCATGCGAGAATTTGCATCGATGAGCAACACCGGAGTTAGACTGGCATGTCGCAAACTCGAAGGTCAGCTCGTCGGAGAGCGCACAAGAGGCCAGTTGCCTCGCGAGCACGGACGTCCTGAGCCGGAAGCTCGTCCTTTCGGATCACTTCAGCCGCGGTAACAAAAGGCAGATAAAACGCCTTTGATACCGTACGGCCCGCGCGTCCAAGGCGCTGACGAGCCTCCTCCTGAGTCGAGCGGAACGAAGGCGCTGAAGCCCGGTTCTCAGCAGGAGCACAGATCGTTGCTCCTGAGACTCCGGCGTCTGCAACCTAAACCCCAAACCCTAAACCCTAAACTACCCTAAACCCCTAAACCCTAAACCCTAAACCCTAAACCCTAAACCCTACACTGCGGCACCGCGGCACCGTCAACGACGTCTCGAGGACAGAGGTTCCCCAGGGTTTAAGCCCCCAGATCCTCCATGTATGGGTTTCACCTTACAGAAACTCTACAGAATCCCGGTCAACCCTGCAATAAAGAGCCCTTCGAAGAGCCCTAAAGCCAAAGTTAGAAGTGTCGGGCTGCTGCGGTTTAGGGTTTAGGGGGTTTAGGGTTTAGGGGTTTAGGGTTTAGGGTGTAGATAAATCCTGAGTGTACCTCACAAGGTAAACAATAAAAGAGCCCAAAACTCGATTCTAATCATTAAGGCCCCTACATGGGTGGTTGTCAAAATTATAGTCCCTTTGTGGGTCACCGAAAAAATAGGTGCCTGTATAATAACCAGGACCCAAAACGGGACTCTAGTTTTGACGACCACCCACATTATGTCGAGGCGTGCTTTCTCGAGCTCTGGGATGACTTGCAAAATCCTCGGTTGGCCCTTGAAAGCCCTTGAAAAGGGTTTAGGGGTTGAGGGTTTAGGGGTTTAGGGCTTAGGGTTTAGGGGTTGAGGGTTTAGCGGTTTAGGGTTTAGGGGTTTAGGGGTTTAGGGTTTAGGATTTAGGGGTTTAGGGTTTAGGGGTAAGATCCTCTTAGGCCCAATAAAGGTTCATGTAAGATGTCCAAAGGCCTACCTCATTTCCTGGGTACATACAGCAAAAAGCAAGATAGCATGGGAGAAGAAGCAGGAAAAGCAGGACATGGCATAATCAAGTGTTATCCACAGAGTATTGTACAATGTAAAGCATAGTATAATACAGCATGTCATGTGTTGTATCGTCAAAAAAATTTAGTGTGGGATGTTATCACACTTCTCTAGAGTGTGTCCATCTCGGACTCTGGGAAATTGGATGCTTTTTTCCGGAAGCTGAAAACTAGTCTGGCCGACGGAACTCGCGCCACGTAACGGGCTGTGAGCGTGTCATGCAACCGTAACTTGAGTAGGGTTGTGGGGTGTGTCATACTCTACTTTCTATAAGAAACCCTGAGGAACCCGGAATCTCATATCATTTTTTGTTATTGGAAATAAGTCTTCCGGCTCCCTGTTTGGAGCAAGACCCTAAACCCTAAACCCTAAAAGTCTGATCCATGGGCTCGGGCAGGCGCCTGCTGCACTGCTTGCACTTGGTGCATTTGCGGCATGACACCTGAGCAACAGCTGTGCTGTGGGGCCTGTAGCGTTTAAAATAGCATTCTCCCGGAGACTTCAATAATATCCCTTAAGTAAGGAATGTACCTTAAATTATAGTAGGATCCCTAATATGATTGAAGGGATATTCCTTGATTCCTTGACAAGAACCCGGACGATCGAGATCAATCTCCCTAGCAACCGAGAGACTGGGCTCCTCATATATGAAAATTATGGTAGCCGTTACTACTGTGAAGGGGACTTTCCCTGATGGTGTTTGTCGGATTTCGGGCTTTCTGGCTTCGAAGCTTAGGGAAACCCTCGAAGACTAAGCTCCCCCAAAACCCTGAACCCCTAAAGCCCTAAGCCCTTAACCCTAAACCTGCAGCACAAAGGAAGCTTCGGGTGCCAGGTTTCTGGGCCTAAGAGTAACCTAGAAATAAAAAGGGTGCCCTTTTTGGTTTAAAGGGGCTTATAAGGGAACCTGAACCCTAAAAAAGGGCATAAGGGCCTACTCTGGGTCCTAGGTTTCGTCACTTGCGGACGAAAGAAGACCGCGGATTTCAAACCTTAAGGGTTTAGCGTTTAGGCGGCCTGGTTTGGGGCTTAGGATTTACGGTTCGGGTTTAGGGCTGCTGCTTGAGGGTTTAAGGCTTCTTTATTTAGGGTTTAGGGTATAGGGGATCCAACAACCTACTGCCTCAGTGGTTCCACCGTAGCTATACCCTAGAGAGAAGGGGACATAAGCTACAGCTACAGTCCTGAGAGGTTGAACCGTGCACTTGTGCGTAAACGGTGAGCTGCCCCGACTGCTTTGCGTAACATTTTCAGGAATACTACCCGCTAACTCCTAAAGCCATACATCCTAAAGCCAAAGCCCAAAACCCTCAACACCAAACCCCAAACTCTAACGCACCCTGAACCGTACACCCTTAACCTAAGCTTTTCATTTCACGACGCTGAGCCGGCCTGGTTGCATTGGCTGCACGCCTTGCTGGTTCGCCATCATGTATGGCATTGGCGCCTGCCGCGAAAGTCTTGCTGGTTCAGGGTTTAGGGTTTACGGACATACACTTGCTTCCCAACTGCCCAAAGAGCCCCAAAACTTGGACCACTAAGGAACTGTTTCATCGTACGAGTAGGTTTTGGAGCACAGGGTTTTCGGGTTTAGGGCTTAGAATTTCAGGTCGACCACGAATACATCACGCTGTCTAAACCCTAAAGCCCTGAAGCTCTAAACCCCTAATCCCTAAACGCTATTGATCCCTTATAGGAACCCTTATGGCTCCCTTTTAAGGGAGCTCTAAACCTTCAGCAAACTCCTCAGCATGGCATCGGGCCTGCCCGGTCGGAGTCAGAATCGTCTGTGGCACGAGCATCATCACCGGAACCACATTGCCTGCGATTTAGGGTTTAGGGTTTAAGGTTTAGGGTTTAGGGTTTCGAGTGCAGGATTCAGGGTTTCGGGTGCAAAGACGTTCTGCTGACACATCCTGGCGCTAGAGGTAGAGCAGCGGGCAAAGGTAAGACCCAACAGACTCAGACCCATCGACGAAACAGGACTGCATGTGTGCATATGCAAGCGTGTGTGTGTGTGTGTGTGTGTGTGTGTGTTTGTTTGTTTGTTTGTTTGTTTGTTTGTTTGTTTGTTAATTTTGTGTGTGTGTGTATGTGTGTACGTACATACTATATATATATATATATATATATGTACACACGCCACACATACGTACATACATACAGACAGAAACAGAGACAGAGACAGAGACAGGGACAGGGACAGAGACAGAAACAGAGAGACACAGAGACAGAGAGACAGAGAGACAGAGAGACAGACAGACAGACAGACAGACAGACAGACAGACAGACAGACAGACAGACAGACAGACAGACAGACAGACAGACAGACAGACAGACAGACAGACAGGCATATATATATATATATATATACATAGTTATTTCCCTTCATGTCGATTGATTTATCTGTTTATCAATGCTGTCCACTCTGTGATAATTTATTGCATTGCCCGTGTGAAGAGCGCAGCCCATAGCTGTAAACCCTAAACTCTAAAAACTCTATAAACCCGACACTCTCTAAACCCTATATAAACCCCCAAACCCTCAAAGACTTAAACCCTAAAACTTTTTTAAGCCCTGAAAACCCTTAACCCTAAGGCCCTAAGCCCTCAAAATTAACCCTAAACCGTTTAACCTTTCTGCTATGGACCATCCGCACTAAACCCCCCAAACCCTGAACCCTAAACCCGAGTACCCGAAGAACCTAAACCCTCGGAGGCCTCCAAAGGTGGGATGAAGGTAGGTGGGATATTCCCAAATAAGAGTCCTCATATAAGGGATCCTTAATCCTACCTACCTTCATCCCACCTTTTGAAGCCTCCGAAACCCTAAACCCAAAACCCTAAACCCTAAACCCTAAACCCAAAACCCAAAACCCAAAACCCTAAACCCTAAACCCTAAACCCTAAACCCTAAACCCTAAACCCAAACCCTAAGCTCGGCTGGGCCTTGCGGCATTTGGTTCACCGGGGCCATGGCCCGGCGACGGACCTGCAAAGTGCTCGGTCTTTGGGGGCTATAAGGGTTAGGGTTTAGGGTTTAGGGTTTGGGGTTTACTTAGAGGATCATGGGACTTAGTAAGTAGGTTCCTTAAAGGGCTCCTTAAAGGGATCTATAGGGTTCCTTAAAGGGATCTATGGGGTTAAGGGTTAGGGTTTACTTAGAGGATCATGGGACTTAGGGTTCCTTAAAGGGCTCCTTAAAGGGTTTAGGGTTCAGGGATCTATCATATAAGGGTTCTATAGGGGGTAGTTTAGGTTACTTAGAGGATCATGGGACTTAGTAAGTAGGTTATAATTGGGGTTATAAGTCCCCTAAGTGGGGCTATCCTAATTATAAGCTCCTTATAACCTTACTTACTAAGTCCCATGAGCCTTCAAGTAGGGTTTAGGGTTTAGGGTGTTCGTGTTTCGGGCTAATTTTTCAGGTTTAGGGTGTTAGGGTTTATAAGGCTATAGTGCTCCGATGAAATAGGCGTCTGTAGGGGGCTACTATGAGGGGTACTGTTAGGTTCGGTACATGGGTGTTAAGAATTAGACTCTTGTTTTGGGCTAATGCAGTATCCTATACAATAGGCCGAACTTCTATCCGATAGGGTCTTTAAAAAGGTGTTTACAAATATTCCCAGAAGACTTCACACAGTTTTGGCGATGCCTGTGAGGACTTCCATTGTTGACTTTCTGGGTTTACAGTAGAAGCCAAAAGTTGGAAACCCCATAGCCTCAATCCTTAAGAGTAATGTATAGGGAATCCCAGCAGTATTTGGCCTTAATTCGGTGTCCAACTTTATTAGGGCTTTGGGATTTGCAGCGCTTCAAGTTTGCAGGTGATTCCTTTGTCATCGTGCGCTTTTGGGATAATAGGGCCCCAAAAAAGCACATAAGCGAAAATTAGTCTAGTGATATCCCATATAAATATACAGCCCCCTTATAATGAAGCCCAGTAAGGTAGGGATATCCCCATGAAATGCTGATGCTTATGTGCTTCTTGGGGTCCCTAAGAAAAGGTTCCAGGTGTCAGTCCAACGCCAACAGGACATCGGAGCGCCGAAGAACCCTAGGAGTCCATCCACGGGCCCTCCTCCCCTTGCAGCCTTATCCCCATTTCATTCCTATTTAGATCCCTGAACCCTAAAACCTCGTAAAAATCCTAAACCCTAAACCCTGAACCCTAAACCCGGAACCCAAAACCCGGAACCCAAAACCCTGCACCCTGAACTAATTTGCCCCCAAAACCCAAGAATCCTGCCTGGTCCATGGTCGTAGCCCGTCGGTTTGGCCCGAACTGCATCAGACATGTGTCGCAATACTTGTTAAGGAATTTACTTGGAGGGTCAGGGGGCTTAGTTAGTTATAACTCTACTCATAACCTACTTTCTAAGTCCCCTGCCCCTCCAAGAATGCTCAGTCACCTTGATAAGGAAAGCGCGTTGTTCGCGGTATAATACTGTAGTGTAGATCCCTACGTTACTATGGTAACGAGCCCGATTGCGGATAATTCAACCAAACTCAAGGTTGGTTCCAAGGGTAACAGGAGGGACCCTTAATGAGGACCTCTAACTGTATACCCTTAATATAGCTATTACATACCCATTATATAGCCCATTGTAGGGTAGGGCTCTTAATTTAATGGGGACCCTCCATTTCCCCTTTGATTGGTGTTAGGAACCCTACACCTTCAAGCCGAAACAGTCATACCCTAAACCTAAACCTGAAACCCCTAGACTCTGTAGCTCAAGCCCCAAGCCCTTTAAACCCCTTTTCCTTAAAACCCTAAGCCCCTGCGGGTGTAAGTCGACATGCTCGGTTCCTGATTATAGGGATCCCTACTTGGAGAATCAAAGCCTGAATTGGAGAGTAAGGCTAGAAGTACCTTAAATGGGGCATATGCGGAACTATCCACATCGTCACATAGTGACCCTTCTTGCAAACCTAGCTACTAGGTCCCATTGTCCTCTAAGCACTCGGATCCCTGTTGTAGGGATCCTAGCGAAGGTACACCCGGACTTTCTGAAACTCCCACATCCCATTCGATTATCCGACATCTGTGGTGGTGGCAACCAGTTGCCAAAAGCTCTATCGTGTCTGGCACGCGGCAACGCAAGCATACATGTCTAGCCTCTTACAGGTTCTCTGAATCTAGGCTTTCTCTTGCTCGGCCCGGCTGTATTAAAGCATATCTGGTGTAACCCTCCTGGCTCTTTTCATTTGGTTTTCGACAGTAATTAGCACTTTCCCTTTGCGCTGTTGTAGGATGTCGCGCGGACTTGGATCCTCGGATGCGTGAGTGAGTGAGTGCGTGTAACCCTTTGTAAGGAGGGGCAAGGGACTTAGTAAGTAGGTTATAAGTAGAGTCACAAGTACCCTACATGGAGTTACCCCAATTAAAATCCTACACTACTGATAAACGACTTACTAAGTCTCCTGGCCCTCCACGTAAGGAGGGGCGTATGATTCTCTGCTGTGGCCACCTTGAGTATCTCCGGCAGAAGCCTGCTGCCAAGTCCACCCTGAACCTGCTGGTGCCAAGCAAAAAAACTGGTAATGCACCCCAAAACCTTCCCAACCCCATGGAACCCTACAATACCTTACAAAACCCATCAATCCAAGTATACTCCTTAAATCACATTAGAGCTCCTATTATGCTCTGAATGACATTCCTCAATACTTTAAGCATATTCTCTGAATCACATTAGGGTTCCCACTATACCCTAAACCCTACACCCTGAAGCCTAAGCCCTGAACCCTAAACCCTAAACCCTCCACCCTAAACCCTAAACCCTCAACATCCCTGTAAGGAACCCCTATAGATCCCTTAAAGGACCCCTTAAAAGGGACCCCTTTAAGCATCCCTGACAAGAAGAAGTGAGTGGTTGTCAAAATTACGGTCCCTGTTTGGGTCCTTAGTATAATACGACACCTAATATTTAGGGTACCCAAAAAAGGGATCCTAATTTTGACAACCACCCTAAACCCCCTAAGCCCTACTATAGACCCCTGTTAAGGAACCCCTTATATAGATCCCTTTAAAGCAACTCCCATCGATCGCAACAAGGGACCCTAATTTTTGACAGCCACCCAAGTGGGAAGCACCGGAGCCGGGCCCCGCACCGCCGCGTCGTCAGATGCTCCTGAGGCGCCAAGGATGCCCTTCTGAAACCTCGGTGGGCTCTTGGATGGGGTTTAGGGTTCCTTTAAGGGTCCCCTTAAGGGGACTATAGGGCTTTTGGGCATCTATAGGGTTTAGGGTGTTTCTGAAACCTCGGTGGAAGGGGTTTAAGGGTTTAGGGTTCCTTCAAAGGCCCTTCTGAAACCTCGGGGCTCGTAAAGGGCTTAGGGTTTAGGGTTTAGGGTTCTGAAACCTCGGTGGAAGGGGTTTAGGGTTCCTTTAAGGGTCCCTTTAAGGGGACTATAGGGTTTATGGTGTTTCTGAAACCTCGGGGCTCTTGGAGTTAGGGGATCTTGAGGTCGCTTAAGGGCTCTATAGAGTTTAAAGTGCTTCTGAAGCCTCGGGGCTCGTCTAGGGGTTTAGGGGTATAGGGTTTAGGGTTTAGGGCGGGCCCTTGGAGGGCTTAGGGTTATCTTTAAGGGCTCCTTTAGGGGATCTTTGAGGGGTTCCTTTAATTAAAGGGACCCATGAGGGTTCTATAAGGGATCTATAGGGTTTAGGGTGTAGGGTTTAGGGATTAGGGTTTAGGGTATATTGGGTTTAGGGATCTATAGGTTTAGGGTGTTTCTGTTACCTTCAAGGGCTCCATTTTGCGGGAAATGTAGGGTTTAGGGATCTATGGGGTTTAGGGTTCTTTCTGAAACCTCGGGCTCTTTGAGGGTTCTAGGGCTTTATGGGCTTTGAGGGCTTGGTTTAGGGTTGAGGGTTTAGGTTACAAGGGTTCTATATGTCAAGGGCTTTAAGGGTACTTCAAGGATCATGGGACTTAATACCTGAGGCTCTTTGAGGGTTAGGGTTTAGGGTTGAATGTTTAGGCATGAGGGTTTAGCAATTAGAACTTAGGGTTTAACATATGGTATTGGGGGAATTTTGTTTAGGGTTTAGGGCTCAGGATTCAAGCTTTGAGGAATTGGATTTAGGGTTTAGGGTGGGCTTGGTATGGAGGTTTGCGTCTGGGGTTTTCGGGTTTAGAACCGGGCTCTTCGAGAGTTTCTACAAGGCGTCTTTGTGCCTTGTTCGTCAAGGGGTTTGCTTCAAGCATCATGGGACTTAGCAGACTTAGCAACTTTAAAGGGCTCCTTAAAGGGTTCTATACCAGTTCTATGAGGGGGTTTAGCGTACTTCAAGCATCATGGGACTTCGTAACTATGTTTATAAATAAGACAACTAGACTTAAAATGGCTTCTAAACCCCGATTACAGCACTTAGAGAACCTTACTTGCTAAGTCCCCTGATCGTCCAAGTAATATAGGGGGCTCAATAATTAGAATCGGGTTTGGGGGCATACTATACTATAACTCTAATAAGGAGCCCCCGAAATAGCATATGTAATTATTCAGGCCCCGTTAGTAAGGTTTCGGTTTCGGAACCTGAGATCTCAAAAGGGCTTCTAGCAACTGCCTTAACCCTAAACCCTAAACCCTAAACCGTTCGTAAGGGTTTAGAGAACGTTTAGGGTTGAGGGTTCGGAGACCCGGCTCCCCGTGGGTTCGGCTGAGCGCTCTACGATTTACCTAGAGGGTCATACCCTATCCGTTTGTTAGGGTATCTAATTTCATGGTTAGGATCTGTTATATAGGAAAGTAGGTACTCTAAAGAAGGGGTAGGGTATGACCTCACAGGTAGATGAAGGGACTAAGGATTTGGGGGGTTTCCCGTCGTGGGCTTACGGCACATTTAGGGCTCAGTGTGTCGCTTTTCTTTCTCTCGTGGTTGTTTGTCTCGTCTTCCCGAAAGTCGTCCCCCGAAACCCTCAACCCTAAACCCTAGTCCCTGATCCGTGGCTGCCCGTGTTCTTTGTGGCACAGTGTGTGGAGATGTCGAGCCAAGGGTTCCGCAACCACCCTGGAACCCTAATATCGGAATATAGGGGCCGTAATGATTAGAATAGGGTTTTGGGGCGCACTATACTATATTTATAATCAGTGAACCCTAAACCGAAGTGCGTTTCAGGTGATGCTTCTGAAACCTTGAAGACATCAGACGGAGGGTGCGCTACCGTACCCCCGCAATCAATACTTACTTGAAGGCTCATGGGACTTAGTAAGTAAGGTTATAAGTAGGCTATAATTAGGATAACCCTACTTAGGGGACTTATAACCCCAGTTATAACCTACTTACTAAGTCCCATGATCCTCTAAGTACGCTCAATCTTAGCCTCATCCTTCCCTTGTAGCACCCTCACCCTAAACAGTTCCTAACCCCTAAACTCTGTGCAAACCCCAAAATCCTGGACCCTAAACCCTAAACCTTCTAAATCCTAACCCCTAAACCCTAGCAAACCCTGTAGCCGAATGCGGTGGAAGGGCATGGGCTGCGGGGCCATGTAGCTCGAAGAGCCTGACGATGGAGTGAAGGGCGCTTTAGAGGACACGAGTTTTAGTGCTAAGGGTCTTAGGGGCTAGGGGCTTCATGGGTTTAGGGCTTAAAGGTTCAGGGCTTTAGGGTTTACGGGTTAAGGGTCTAGGGTTTGGGGGTTTAGTTTCTTGGGAAGGCCCTTTTCCTCCTTGTAACAGTTGGAATACCCAGTAGGTAGAGCCAAGTATGAGGACTGAGGGTTTCGAGTGTAGGGTTTAGGGCCTTGCTTTTTCTCGGGCTTCATGGAGTTTTGTGGAGTTGTATCAGGGTTCAAAAAAGGCGTTTACGAGGGTCTTACAGGGCTTTAGGATGTTTCCTCAAGGTGTTATAAGGACTAAGAATAAGAGTACGGACGAAAACACTAATAGAGGTACTACCAACAGAACACAAAAACATAACGATAATAATAGTAATGGGTACCATAACAATATCAATAACACTCCCACAAATGCCTCAATATCAACCACTACAATATAGGCAACAACAAAAGTAGCAGAAACAAGTCTTACTGGGAGAAATCGTGGCAACAGCAAAGCATAGTGCTCGTAATTTAGGGTATTAATAATTGGAACAGGGTTTTGGGGTACACTATGCTATAATTATGATAAGGCTGATAAGGACCCTCCTCCAAAAAAAACATGTATAGGACGCTATTGAATATAGACCCCTATCGTAATCAAAGCAATGGATCAGGCCTGCCGGGGTGGAGTGCACCCTGTTCCAGACCGGGTCCTCACCGAGGTCGTCTGCGCCCGGGTCGTCCTTTCCAGAGACGAGAACCCCAAACCTAAACCCTAAAGCCTAAACTTAACCCTAAACATCAAGCCCTAAACCTGAACCCAGATCCTCAACCCAATCCGTTTTTGCTTGGACCATGGTGACGTAGAACTACTTCCTTTCCTACTAAGTTCCAGGATCCTCCCAGCAGAGCAGAAATGTCAGTAAACCACAAACCCGAGCCCCTAAACCCGAAATCCCGAAATCCTAAACCCCTAAACCTCTAAACCCTAAACACGTAAACCTCTAAACCTCTAAACCTCGATTCAATGGCTCTCCTCCGGCTCCGAACGCGCGGAGCCCCGCGGGGGCGCTCGGTCGGCGGTGTCCGCGGTGCTGGCCACGGAAGGTGAGGCGTGGTGCTCCAGTCCTTACAAGTCAAAGTTGGTGACCTTCGATGAATATTCGTTAATAAGATGCTCTTCAGCTCAATAAGGCAAGATGTGCATGTCCCACAGGCCCACTTCAAGGATCATGGGACCTACCAACCGGCGTTATAAATACGGTGACGAGACTTGTTTACTGAAGTACGTGTGACCCCAAATAAAAACCACATGTAACTTTACATACTGGGACTGTGGCGCCCATACATACTAAGTCCTCTGATCCTCCAACTACCTAGTATATGGTTTTATGGGTGCCACCTCGCCCTTGACTTCAGTTCGGGCTGAATGAGTAAGCCCCGATAGCTTAAGCGGGATTGTACTGGGGATCCTAATATTGGGGCGCTTCTAGAAAGAAGGTTTATGAAAGTAAGGACCTAAATTTTCAGAACGGGGTGTGCCAGTACTAGGAGGCTTCTATACTAGGTCTGTTCGGAGTTTAGGGTTTAGGGTTCAGGTTTGGGGCTTTGTATACATACATACATTCACACATAAATAGATATATATATATATATATATATGCATATATATATATATATACATATTTATATATTTTTTGTATACATGTATACAATGTCTGGGAAGGGGAGTGGCTGATCTAGCAACATCTACGTCGGCTTCAGCTGTGACTGTGCCGGCTGGGACCCGGGCCCGTGGGCATCGCAGCTTGCTGAGCCAAAGCCTACCACGAAGCGGCATGAAGAGGGGGGCTTAGGGTTAGCCGGGAGGTGCTTTTAAAGCCTTTGAAAAATATTAGTAGGTAAGATCCTCTTAAGCCCAATAAGAGCAATTTTAAAATGTCCCAAAGCCCTACCTAGTTAGGGGTTTAGGGTTTAGGGTTTTGGCCACGGACAGCTTCCATCAACCCTCCGTAACCTTGAAGTGGGAGCTCTGTTTCTTGCGGTCCTCTCTGGGGCGCCAGCCCAAGCCATGTCAACCGTGTCTGCCAATTCCCTTCAACTTCATGGCATGCACAACCCCAAACCCCAAACTCTAAACCCCAAGCCCTAAACCTGAAACTCATTTCTCTCTACTTTCCATTGCAAGGAGGGTTTAGGGTTTAGGGTTTAGGGGGCAAGCGGCCTTCAGGGGGAAGGACATGATAGCAGGCCCAGTGCTCCAGGCACAAAGCCAACTCCAGGTTTGGGGTTCAGGGTTTTGGGTTTGGGCCGTAGGGTTTAGGGTTTGGGGCACAGGTAGGGTTTGGGAGTTTAGGGCTTTAGGGCTTTAGGGTTTGGGGCTTGGGCTTTAGGGTAGGGTTTAGGGATTCGGGGTCAGGGCTTTAGCGTTCGGGACCCTGAACCCTGAAACTAAAAAGCCTTCGACATTGAAAAGTTGGAAGCATCGAATCCAGCAATCCAGCCTGCGCTTTTGCCGCAGGACTCACTTTGGGCGGCATGGTTCTAACCCGCACCTGGGCCCATCAAGAATCAGCGTGAAACCACCACGAACAGCTGCAAAATACATCCCGCCAAATTAGGCCTTCAGTTCTGCAGTGATAAACGGAAAAGCCCGACGGATAGTATTACTCCCGGTTCACACCCTAGAACGTACGAATACGGACTTAATAATTTGAACAGGGTTTTGGGGCCCATTATAGTATAATTCATAATGAGAAACCACCCAAATAATTTTATAGGTAATTATCGTTGATGATATAAATCCTGCAGTACCTTAAGGACCCTAAACTATGGGAATTATGGCATATTCCTCATTATGGGTAATGCAGGATGTATATCATCAACCGTCATTGAGGCCCCAATGCTGCTTCGGAGCATGGACGGCTCTCCTCCTCGAGGACTACGGTATGAGAGCCTTTGCCCCCCAGAATCACTAGCACAACCCTACCCAGAGACTCCCAAAACCTCGAGAAAAAAAAACCCTTAGTTAAGGAATATCAGGTAATCTGTCACAGCAACCCTGATATGATGTATGGTCGACTCCTTAAAGGATGTTGGAGTCTCTGGGCAAGCTCCAAACCTTAAGACGTCCCGGCATCGCTGGCCACTTAGCCCGAACCCTGGAAACCGAATCTCCTGAAGCCTTCGACCCTTTACCCCAAACCCTCAACTCTAAACCCTCAACCCTAAACTCTTCAACCCCACTTGGAGGGGCATGGGACTTAGTAAGTAGGTTATAAGTAGAGCTATAAGTACCCTAAATGGAGTTACCCCAAATATAAACCTACTTATAAGCGACTTACTAAGTCCCCTGGCCCTCCTAGTAAACCCCTCAAATTGAAACCCTAAGCTCCTTAAACCATAAACCCTAAAACCCCAAACCCTCAAACACCCCAGAGACTCCTCAACCATCCTCAAACCCAAACCTTGAACGACCAAAACTCACCCAAGACCCAGAGACTCCAAAATCCCTTAATTAGGAATTTCCCTTATACCGTATAAAGGTTCCTATGATATGTTGCGGGATATCCCTTCCCTAAGGGGCTTGGGAGTCTCTCTGCTGTAAACCCTAAAATCCCAAACTTCGGATTTGCGAGAGTTTGGCCAAGGGGCCCAATTTGGATCCTCGCCCAAATCATCCTGTTTGGTGTTTTCGAGAATTAAGGCTTCGGATGAACCCTAGGGTTTAGGGTGTAGTGCTTCGAGTTTAGGAGCTTGGCAGTTTGGGGGTTTAATATGGGTGTTTCCGAAAACACGGGACCTTGATATACGGCTGATGATAGAAATCCTGCATTACCTTAAGGGCCCTAAACTATGGGAATTATGGTCTATTACTTATTATGGGTAATGCAGGATTTAGATCATCAACCGTAGTACCCTACATGGTAGAATCCTTCATACAAGAACCACCACCAAAACTCGGAAACTCCCATCATTATAAAGGTTACGTACTATAAGGTCGCTATAGGGTTACCAGTTACCACACCACTCGCCCTGCGCCAGTCCTCGTCGTCGATTTCCTTCGACTCGTCAATCGCTCGCGCCTGGTGAAAAGGAATCCAGAGAGCCGAATACCCTCCCAGCTTAATTAAGGATTAAACCTTCAACCATGATCGCAAGCCTGGGACTATTCCTGAATTAATTGAAGTGCGTTGGGCTTTCTGGCAATCGCAATAGAACTATCAACCCGAAACTCCGAAAAACACCGAACACCCTAGACTTTACGGCTTGAACGCTTGAACCCTACCTTCCACAATCCTGAAATCCTAAACCGTAAACCCCTAAACCCCAAACCCTTCAACCCTAACCCCTAAACCTGAACCCTGCACCCCTAAACCCTAAACCAATACACCCCCAAACCCTAAATCCTGAAATCTGGGAGCTAGGATTAAGGGGACCCTTGAGGATAAAGACCCTCTCAATAAGGTCCCCTTTTAAGAGAGCCAGAAGTAGGGTTCAGAAGGGGTACCCTCTAAGGGCTCGCTCATATAATACTACCTAAAATCCAAGCTGGCCGCCTCATGCATGACCAGCCGCTTCGTAGGAGACGGGCCTAGACCAGCCCTGGGCCGGCTTTCTTGGGTGGAAAGGTTTAGGGTTCAGGGTTCGGGGTTCAGGGATTAGGGTTTAGGTTTTGCTTTTGGCTTTAGGGCTTGGGTCTTAGGGCTTGGTGCGGTTTGGGTTTTACTGTTGGGTTCAGGGTTTAGGATCAGGGGAGATAGAAACTAGGATTATGAATAAGGTAGGTGTACTTATAATTTGGGGTACATTGACATAGAACCTTGTTTACTGAGTCCCCTGATACTCAAATTAGTCCCTAAAAGGACGGAAGCATTCTACAAGGATATGCCTACGTTCTTGGGCTCGCGTATAAGGGGATTTTCATGGGATGTCACTATCCTGATGTTTTTACTTTATTGCTTTTGACGGGCGCCTATACTATACAAGCGGTTCGACAAGGCTTTAGGGTTTACTCAGAGGGGCAGGGGACTTAGTAAGTAGGCCATAAGTAGGATTATAAGTACCCTAAATGGAGTTACACCAACTATAACCCTACTTATAACTTACTAAGTCCCGCCCTCCAAGTAAGCCCTAACCTGGATCTTCCAAAACCTTCCTTTGTAGGGCTGGCTAGTACGATTTCCTTACATGAGTCCGTAGGCGGTTTGGGGTTAAGGAAAACCTTGAATCCTGAACCCTAAACCCTAAACCCTGAACCCTAAAACCTAGAAACCCCAAAACACTAAGACCCCTGAAGCCTAAACCCTAAACCCTAAAACCCTGAACCCTGAACCAATCCTGAACCCTACGATCTCCCTTCAACCCGTAAATCCTTTACTTGCTGAAAGCGGTTTAGGGCTTAGAGGTTTAGGGTTTAGGGGATAGGGTTTAGGGTTTAAGGTTTAGGGGGTTTAGGGTTTAGGGTTTAGGGGTTTAGGTTTTTTGTTTTAGGGTTTAGGGTTTAGGGGTTTAGGTTTTTTGTTTTAGGGTTTAGGGTTTAGGGGTTTAGGTTTTTTGTTTTAGGGTTTAGGGTTTAGGGGTTTAGGTTTTTTGTTTTAGGGTTTAGGGTTTAGGGGTTTAGGTTTTTTGTTTTAGGGTTTAGGGTGTAGGGTTTAGGGACTCTGGGGCCCAAGCTGTCCCATGCCGGCATTCCGCACGGGCTCCTGCACAAGACTCCGGGCTGGGAAAGGGGGAAAGGCACGTGGAGGCAGCTCTACTTAAAGGGATCTATAGGGGCTCCTTTAAGGGATCTACAGGGGTTCCTTAAAGGGATCTACAGGTTTAGGGTATAGGGTCTACTTAAAGGATCAGGGGACTTAGTAACTAGGGTTATAAACAAGGTAACTATACATATAACTACTTATAACCCCAATTGGGGGACTTTTTTCCTTACTTGCTAAGTCCCCTGATCCTCCAAGTAGCTCTAGATTAATTTATGATTTCGGGATCAATTAGAGCCCGACACAACATGCCTATTTTGGGGGCCGGGGGCGGGGGGGGTGGGGTTGGTGCCTTATGGCCTGAGGCCTTGGGTTTCCATCTTGCTGAAACACCTTGATCTGGCGGCCACAGATGAAGTCCGAATGCTTAGACACTAAACCCTAAAAGCTCAGCCCTAAAGCCTATACCCTAAACCTGAAGCCCTAAATCCTAAACCCTATGTAAGCCCAAACCCCCCAAACCTCTAAACCTTAAACCCTGTAAGCCCTAAACCCCCCAAACCTTTAAACCCTAAACCCTAAGCCCTATAAACCTTAAACTTGCAACCTTAAATAATAAACCCTGAGCCCGAAGCCCAAAGCCCTGACCGAAAAGCAGCCGCGTCACCCTCAGGCTCCCTTCGCGAGACCAGCCGGGAATGGGGCCTGCAACATGATGTCGGGTTCCTGTTAAGGAATTCAAGTTACCATAATGGGGATCTGTAAGGGCTCCTTTAAGGGAACGATAAGGCTTCCTGTAAGGGTGTATTTTAGGGTTTTATAATAGGGATCTACAGTAAATAATATGGTTGCTTTGTTATGGTGACTTAAACTATATCCAATGAGACTTCTGCGACGACAGAGAGCTTCGAGTTTAGGATGTATGAGCTTAGGTTTTAGAGCTTAGTAAAGCTTTGAGGTCATGTGTATAGGATGTAGGTTTTTGGGCTTGGGGTTATGGCAAAAGCCAGAAAGTTGGAATATGATTATCCTATCCCTTCTATGGTAAATTATAGGGTATCCTACCATGAAACCATATTCGAACTTTCTGGAGTTCCCCTTAAGGCCTTAATCGGGTTTTGTTTGACGACATTACTAATGGCGGCTCGGGGGCTCCTCGTTTCCGCTGAATGCCCCGCGTTCTGCCCTTAGAGATTTTGGAAGCTCATGGGACTTAGTAAGTAGGTTCCTTAAAGGGCTCCTTAAAGGGAGGTTCCTTAAAGGGATCTATGGGGTTTAGGGTTTAGGGTCTACTTAGAGGATCAGGGGACTTAGTAAGTAGGTTATAACTGGGGTTATAAGTCCCCTAAGTGGGGTTATCCTAATTATAACCTACTTATAACCTTACTTACTAAGTCCCATGAGCCTTCAAGCAGGGTTCGAAAAACCCGAACAACTCTAAACCCTAAACCCACCGACGAAGGGAACTCGAACGTTTCAGAAGGCCTGGGAACCTCGAACCCAAAGCCCGAAAATCCGAAACTTGTTTGGGGTTTCAGGCTTAGGGATTAGTGGCTAAACTTGAATCCTAAACCCCAAACCTACAACCCAAACCCAAGAACTTACATCCCAAACCCTAAACTTGAACCCTCAACCCTAAACTCTGAACTTCAACGCCAAATCCCTCAACCAGCCGAATGTCTGAGGGTTCTGATACTTGTGGTACACATGACCCGCAAACCTTACTTAGAGGATCATGGGACTTAGTAAGTAGGTTATAACTGGGGTTATAAGTCCTCTAAGTGGGGTTATCCTAATTATAACCTACTTATAACCTGACGTACTAAGTCCCATGAGCCTTCAAGTAGTCAATGAAGGCCCCTTTATCGCCCTTCTAGTACTTTTTAACACTTATAAACGCCTTCATAAGAACCCTTTCGAAATTAGGGTCCTATATCTAGGATGCCAAGTAACCTAGGAACAAGCAGGTCTCCCTTCTTGGCGCTGGGTGGGTTTACAAGGAAGATCTAGATACTACAACGGAGTGTCCTTGTCAGTTTCAAAACAGCCTGCTTTCCTGATCGAGCTTTATACTGCGGTGCGCGCTGCCGGTCAAGCTCCTGCGTAATTTCCTTCTCCAGAGCTGCAATGACAAAATCCCATATTGGGTGGCCGGGACACCAATACATGGCAAAATTGCAGATTTCGCCCCTGCCATGCCTGTCCTGCGGGATGTGTTCGCCTTGATTGTCGTGGCCCCAGTTAGCCAACACCAAAGGTCAAAGAGGAGCAAATTTATCCAACATGTCGGCAGCATTCATCCACGATGACTTGAGATCGAGCAACCCTAAACCCTAAACCCTACGGTCCCCCTTAAGAAGGGACCCGCACTTCGAGAACTACCCATGTGGGAGTTCTGAAAGACTTAACTACCCCCATCTAGACCCCAGATGTCCCTAAATGGTAGGAGTCTTACTACGAGGTCCCGTTTTCCATAGACGCCCCTAAATCCCAAGTCCTAACAACTGAATGAATCCTAAACCCTAAACCCCTAAAGCCCAAACCCTGAGCCCCTAAACCCTAAACCCTACTGTGGATGCACAAAATCTTGCATCACTTTTCAGCAGCATCATTTTATGATTCCCCGCGCCCCCTTTTCAGCATTGGCTCTGAAAGGCTAGAGACCAGAGTTGTTTCAACGGCCGAAATCTTTCACCGCTCAAGTAGTCCCAGCTGCCAATGCTACGTCGGGTGCGGGGTTCGATGCCTTACGCGCTTAAAGTATGCAAGTGCAGGTGGTGCAAGATTTTTCCTATCCACCATAAGACACCAAGCCCAAAACCCTAAAACTCCAAAAACCCTAAAACCCTAAACCGTAAACCCCTGAACCCTAGACCCTAAACCCTACAACCCTATACCCTAAAACCCCAAAACCCTAAAACCCTAAAAAACCCAAAAACCCAAAAACCCTAAACCCTAAAACCCTAAACCCGAAAAACCCTTAAAACCCTAAAACCCTAAACCCTAAAATCCTAAAACCCTAAAACCCTAAACCCTAAAACCCTTAAAACCCTTAACCCTAAACCCTAAAACCCTAAAACCCTGAAACCCTAAAACACTAAAACCACCCTAAGACACTAAAACCCTAAAACCCTAAAACCCTGAAACCCTAAAACACTAAACCCACCCTAAGACCCTAAAACCCTAAAACCCTAAAACCCTAAAAATCCTAGAGCCCTAAATCATGGTAGAGTCTGCACCATCCCCCGAGAGTGCACCGCAGCCTAAGGAGTCCAAGTCATCCTCGTCCTCCTCATCTTCCTGCACAGCATCATGGGACTTGGTAACTTTAAAGGGCTCCTGAAAGGGTTCTATAAGGGTTCTATAAGGGTGCTTAGGGTTTCGGGTTTAGGATTAGGAGTTGGGGGTTTAGGGTTTGGAGCGCTTTGGGGGTTTAGGCGTATTGGGGCTCAGGTGGTTTTGGTTTTTGGGATTTAGGGCTTTCGGGGTTCCCTGGTTTAGGGCTTGGGCACAAGTGGCCTGCCTGCGACGTCTGTGATGCAAAAATTAGACTGCTCGACGTTCGTCGCGAATCTAAGGCTTGTTTAGGGTTAGGGTTTAGGGCTTAAGGTCCATTTGGGGCTTGATCGGGTTGCGCATCAGATTCTACCATGTAAGAACCTGATTCAGAAACCCTGGCCCATTTCAGTCCGCCAAAATGAGGGCTCATATACATAACCCTAATACTGCCCCAAGGTTCCTTAATCAGATTCCTACATTACTTGAAGGCTCATGGGACTTAGTAAGTAAGGTTATAAGTAGGTTATAGTTAGGATAACCCTACTTAGGGGACTTATAACCCCAATTATAACCTACTTACTAAGTCCCTGATCCTCTAAGTAGGGTTTTATGAGGAGTCTTTTGGATGCTTTGCAAATTGAGGGATCCTTTTCGGGCGTCGCTTGATGACCCTACCATCTCGGGCCGAGTTAAGGAACTCTGGCTTCGTGGCTCGGGCGTAGCCATGGGGTTTGAGTGTATCGGTCTCTAGAGATATGGGTGAGCGTTGCTAGGAAGTTGTTCTACAGATTTTCGATACTTCTGCACACCGCACAGTCGCAATCCGCCCGGCCTCCCTTACAGCCTGTGGCTGCTGGCTGTCGCCTTCTTTATTGTAGCCAAGCTCCTTCCTCAGGGTGCGACTGCTACGAGACGGCACATAGTGTTTAGGGTCTAGGGCTTTAGGTTTCGGGTTGAGGGTTAGTTAGGGTGTTGGAATGTCGCTTCATGAATGATACTGCGTCTGCCACATATTCGACTAATTAGGCTCTTCGAGGAAAGGCATGGGCTGCTCGCAGGACAGCAAATGAAGGTAAGCTGGCGCAAGAAGGCCAGGAAAAAACCTGTGACTTTCTCAAGTCTCGCATGCGCTTCAGGATCTAAGTTAAGGATTTCGGAGTTCGCAGTTAGATGCTGCTTGTTTTCAAAACGTCCTCACGAGGTCTCTACAATGCAATAAAAAACAACTGAAACCCTTAAAAGCCGTGAACCCGTGCATATCCAGAAGTCCGGAATCCTAACGTCTGACACCCTGAGGCTGAACTTAGTCCCCACATATTTACACTCTCCTAGATTCTCCTAGGCCCTAAACCCCAAAACCCCAACAGCCAAGCCGCAGTTTCTGCATTCGCTCTTCCATCTTCTTCTGCATCTGCTGCCTTCGCTGATGAAGCGTCACAGGGGTTTCTTGGGAAACTTGTACGGATCTTACAGGCTTCTTCACTGCTTTTCGGTTTTAGCTTTACGTAGCATAGAAGCCTTAAGAATGGAATAAGGTTGGCGGGGGTGTTAGGGTGTGATTGTATAGGGCCTATAAGGGAATAGTCCTCCCACTTCATAGAAGGCCTTGGTGGAGAGTTTTGGGCGTACTACAGTAGGAACCCTGAGGAATAATGTGAATAAGCACTCCGGCCCTGTCGTGTTCAGAGCCCCCTGATGCCGGCATGGTTGTCGTTCAGGTTTCGAGCTCGGGTTGGGGGCTAACGGTTTTCTCCACCTAAACCGAGGGCTTTGGGTTGAGGGTCTAGGTCTGGGGTTGGGGTTTAGGGTTTGCGGGAGAAGGATGGCTCAACAGCAGATTGTCACTGGCAGATCTACAAACAATGAGAGGAGAAAGGGGCTTAATGATAAGGCAGCCTCTGATGAACAGAGCCCGATTCGTGAAATGCCTAAAGGGTTTGGGACCCCTATCATGGTTCTTATCAGGAGACATGGGTTTCGCTATAGTGTCTGTATAGAAGTCATTGAATGGAGCCCACAACCCTCCACAATTATTTAGGCCTTTACTGGGACTTCTAGCTAAGAGTCAACTTGTTTTAGCTATCGTCACTCGTAAACCCCAATTGAAGCACTTGTAACCGTACTTACCAAGTCTTTTGGGGCCCTTATACTAGACTTAATAAGGAGCCCCAACAGTATTGGTAATCATTTAGGCCCCTACATTACAACATTCCTCGTTGCCGGGAGCCAGCCCCGACCCGCCGAGGTACTGCTGTGCTGGTGATACTGGATCTGCTGCTGCAACAGGTGCAACTCCTGACTTGTCGGTTTAGGGCTTAGGGTTGCTCTAACTCACCCTAAAACCCTAAACCCTAAACCCTAAACCCTAAACCCTAACCCAAACCCTACGCCCGAAACCCTGAACCCTGAGTCCCAAGCACCCTAGTTTTACTAGACCCAAGAGTAGCCTAGGAAAAAAAGGGTGCCCTTTTTGGTTTAAAAGGGGCTTATAAGGAAACCTGAACCCCAAAAAAGGGAATAAGGGCCTACTCTAGGTCCTAGTTTACGAGGTGTTCTTGCCCACCGTCGAGTTCCCCGGATCTTGCCCCTCCTTCTGCGAGTCCGCGATTGGCTTCGATACAGGGTCCTGGCAAGATACCCTAAGCCGTTAGGGTTTAGGGCTTTTTCAGTTAGGGCTGAACGCCAAATCCTACAGTCATGAGAACAGGGTTTTGGGGGTCTATACTACTAGTTTTCTGAAATTAAATCGAAACTCAAGGAAATAAACGGTTTTACTTTAGGGATTAGTATAGGGGCTTCATAATTAGATTCGGGTTTGGGGTATGTCATGTTCACGCTACCCCCTGAACCGCGGCAACCCGAAACCGAAGACACCCTAAACCCTAAACAGTGAAAACACCAAACCGGAAATCTGTGGAAGCCCTCAACTCCGTACCTTACATTATACTATAAGGGGGCCTAAATAATTACCTATACTATTTTAGTGGTTCCGTAATACAATTATAGCATACTGGGCTATTCTACATATTGAGGCCCCTACAGTAGGCCCCCCATAATACCCCTTGTAATAACTCTTCTATAGACCCTTAAAAAAGGAACCCTTCATTAGGCCCCTACTTAGAGGCCCAGGGGACTTAGTAAGTAGGTTGGTAAGTAGAGTTAAAAGTACCCTAAATGGTTACCCCAATTATAACCCTAGTTATAACTGACTTACTAAGTCCCCTGGGCCTCTAAGTACATTATACCTTGCTGGGTTTCGCCTTGAGGTTTCAGGGGCCAGCCCTTTCTCAGAGTTCTGTGGCTTCCCTTCGTCTGCTTAGAACTCACTAATGTAGGAGCTTTCGTAAGAAAACCTGGGGCCTTTATTAGCTCCTTTAAAGGGGTCTATAGGGCTACTTTAAAGGATCTATAAGGGGTCCATAAGGGTACTATAATAATGTAGGAACCTGATTAAGAAACCTTGGGCCTTTATTGGGGTTCGTTATATGAATCCTACTATTTTGGGGTTATAGGCCCAGGGTTTCTTAATCAGGTTCCTACATTACCATCTGCTGGGAAGATTCTGAAAGAAGTCTCAGGTGGTCAGGGGTTCAGGGTATCGGTATAGGGTTTAGGGTTAGGGTATGTTGGTTGCATCCTGACTGCTGCTGGCGTAGATGATGAAAGGGGGCCCTCTTGTGATTGGTCCGGCTCTCCCTATGGTCCTGGCCCCCCCAAAAACTAAACCCCTAAATCCTAAACCCCATTGATCCCCAAACCCATAAACACCCCCCCCCCCCCCCAAAAAAAAAAAAAAAAGCATCGTACATCAGCAAACCCATAAAACCCCCCCCCCCCCCCCCAAACCCTGAACCCACTGAACCCCTAAACACCGTAAAGCCGCGAACTCATAAAACCCCCGTAAACCTAAACCCACTAAACCCCTAAACACCGTAAAGCCCCGAACCCATAAACCCCCCATGAACCCTAAACCTTAACCCAATAAAACCATAAAACCCCCCCTAAACCCGAACCCTAAACCCCAATAAACCACCAATAAACCACCTAAACCCTAAACCCAACAGACCCAATAATTTCCTATAAAGCCACCCCAAGCCCCCTAAACCCTAAACCCAACAAAGCCCCTACATCCCCCAACTGCCCCACCCTCGGCCTGCGCAATGGGCGGCTCTGGCTTCGGAGACGCATTCTGAGAACCAGAGGAGGGGCTTAATAATAGGGGCCTCAAAAGGTAGAAGAGGGTTCCTTGAAGGGTTCCTTTTGGAGGGGTCAAAGTAAGGGCTACTATAAGGAGTATTGTGGGGGGGTTTAGTATAGGGAAATATAAATAGGTTTTGCGGCCCATTCTACTAAAATCATAACAAGGAACCCTACAATAATATTGGTAATTGTTTAGGCCCCTAGAGTAAGGGTTTGCTTGATAGGATTTCAGGGTTTACGGTTTAGGGTTTCGAGTTTTAGGGTATAGGGTCTTGAGTTTAGGGTTTAGGGTTTAGGGCCCAGGGTGCCTGTTTGGGGTGATAGAACGCCACTTTTCTACGGGCTCCAAAAAAGGCTTAGGGTTGAGGGTCCTATTAAGCTGATAGCTTGGAGGGTTCTAGAAGGCTTCTATCAGGGCGGTCTTAAGGGTTCCAGAAGGGTATGCTTAGGGTTTGCAAAAGGATCTAGAAGGCATGTTTTAAAGGGTTCTATAAAGGTTTCAGAGTTTTCTGCAAAGTTTCTATCAAGGTGGTAGTTTTGTTAAAAGGATCTGGTTGTTTTTCAAATTTTTCAACGGTGTACAAAGGTTCCAGTAAGGCTTTTTTGATCAGGATTATGCTTGAACGTTTCTCGCAATCGATCTGTGGCTTTCTGAATGGTTCACGGTCTGTTTTCAAGGATTCTATAAAGATGATCGAGTTTTCTGGACAGAGTTTCTGTGAAGGTGTTGCAGTCTATTTGAAGGCTCTTGGCTTCTATACAGGCTTTAGAAGTGTATTCGGGTCTAGGGCCAGTGTAGCATTTAGGATCTGTAAAGGGGTCTACATGTCTGCGTGTCTGAATGTATGCTCTCCGTCTCTGTTTGTCTGAAGCCTCATAGATCCCCATAAACCCCTTACAGGAACTTGTAAAGGAACCCCTTCAACCCAAAACCCAAACCGGAACCGTAAGCGGCTTCACCCTTAAGACCCTAAAGCCTGATAGAACCCCTATAGATCCCTTACAGGAATCCTTAAAGGATCCCTTGAAGGATCCTAAGCCCAAAAACCCAAAAACTCGCCTCTGCATTGGCAGCTGCTGCGGAACCGATCGCTCTTGGAAGTTCTGCATATTGGGCCTCGGCTGTTTTGTCGGGGTTCGAGCCAAGCTTCAGGGCTTGGGTTTAGGGTTCAGGGTAGTTTTTTTGGTGTCCTTCGGGTAGAGGTTTCTTGTAGGCTTTTAGAAATGCCCTTTTAGGTGTACAGGGTGTTCTCCATTACAACTGGATTTTTGTGGTTTATTCAGTGAGGTAAAATCAATGAGCTCTTAGCCCTAAATCTTAAACTGTACATTAACATCAAGAAAACCAAAGGAATAGTATTATTCGGATACTTCGCCCACCCGGTAAAAGTTGCGCTATTTTGATACTGCACGTTTATAATGACCCGTAACATAGACTGTTACAAGGTGGGGGCAGTAGCCAAAGTATTGTAATTATTCCTTTTGTTTTTTTGGTTCGCTCTACCTCAGAACTCCCGTTTTGCGGTCTTTGTAGAGCTTACAGTGCTCTTATGAGGGAACTGTAAGGGTTCATTTCTGGGTTCTTCTCCGGGAACTACAGGGGTTTCCTTTAAGGGATCTTTCAAGGAGCTTAAGGGCTAGATCAAAGCTTGAGAAGGTGGATTACGGGTCGTACGATGTGTTCTAAGGGTTTTAGCTCTAAACCCCTGCACTCTCCACTGGGGGCTTCTTATGCTTAGGGCTTCCACATTTGGAAGACGGTACAGTAGGGCTCCCTCCTGTCTGAAACTCAGATTCAGAAGGACTCCGTCAAAAGGCTCTCAAGGAGGAAGCAACACGAAAGGCTCGGGATGTTGGAGGGCAGAGATTTATGAAGGTTTAGGGTTCGCGGTTTGAGGTTTATTGTCCGCAAGCACCGTGGGGCGCAACTACCTGCGCTAATTTCGCACCTGCCTGTGAAAATATCGCTGAGGGCTGGAAACCGAATGCAGAGCAAATTGGCTACAAAGAGACACACATGCAGGCAAAGGGCAGTGGCATCTGCTGAAGCGTTTGTGATGGCATCTGCGAAAGCATCTGCTGGGCCACTTGCTGCACGTTCCCTGTTGAGGGGCGCTTGCTGCGGAGGAATCTGCTGCTGCTGAGGCATTTGTTGTTGTTGAGGCATTTGCTGTTGCTGGGGCATTTGCTGCTGTGGAATCTGCTGTGGAACCTGCGGTGACATCTGCTGTGGCATCTGCTGTGGCATTTGCTGAAGCGGCAGCTGCTGCGGCTGCTGTTGCTGCTGCTGAAAAGGCTGCTGTTGCTGCTGTTGCTGCGGGGCCTGCGTCTGTGTCATCTGTAGTGACCTGGGTTGTAGTCTTGGGGCTCTGAAAAGTATTTATGAATAGGTACCTCTATAGGAACCATAAGGGAAATTAAAAAAGTTTCCCAAATTGCCACCTAGTGACATTTGGTGAAGAGAATGCTGCGACCTCTGCAGCGAGTCCGGAGCAAGGCTGCCCATTCCAGCCTGAACAGAAAAACTAGGTGGGGCTTTTAAAGCAATTGAAAAATATTAGTAAATAAGATCCTCTTAAGCCCAATAAGGGAAAATATACAATGTCCCAAAGCCCTACCTAGAAAAGGCCCGCAGCAAAGGACCCGGGAGTGCTCAAAGGCACCATGGGACATCGTCATTTGCTATGTAAATGAGCTAGCTAACTTTTCTTACTTATAAGTTATAACCCCAGGTAGGGTACTTATGAGCTTCTCTCCTAAGTACCCTAAAACCCTATAGAACCCTCATAGATCTCCAAGCCTGCTGCAGCGGCTGCAGTGCTGGTGGCCTCAGGCGCACCAGGCTTCGGGTGTAGGGAACAGGATCTACGGGTTTACTTACAGGATCATGGGACTTAGTAACTTTCAAGGGTTCCTTAAAGGGTTCCTATCAGGGATCTGTAGTGGGGCAAGGTACTTAAAGGATCATGGGACTTAGTCTAACGAGGGTTAGAAATAAGGTAACAATACTTAAAATTACGTATAACCCCAAGTAGGGTACTTATAACCTTACTTACTAAGTCTCCAGATCCTCCAAGTAGGGTCTACGGTTTACCTGCAGGCTCATACCCGACCCCTTTTTTGGGATATCTATTTTTCTGTACAACAGATCCTAACCATAAAACTAGGTATCCCAAAAAGAGGGTAGGGTATGAGCCACTAGGTAGGATGATTTAGCGGAAGTGGCTCTCCGACGCCAAGGCCGTTCTCAGCTGAAAACAGCTGAGGCCCCGACAGAGGATGGGACACCTCGCGGCCCCGCAACGGATGCTTTCGAACCCATAAACCCTAAACCCCAAACCCTAAATCCCTAAACCCTAAAGTCCGGAAACAAACAAAAACAATCTAAACCCTATCCGAGCTTTACGAGTCGATGCAGCTTCGCATCAACGCGAAAATGGCGAGCCCTACACGACCCCAGCTGCTCTCCAAGCTCCAAATCACCAACCCTAGCTAGGCCCCAACACCTAAACCTTTACAACCCTAAACACTCAACCCCCAAACCTTAAACCAGTTCAACGCTAAACTTAAACCCCCAAATCCTAAACCTGTTCAACCCTAAAGCCTAAATCCCGGACCCCAAACCCTCAACCTGTTCAACCCTACACCCTAAATCCTTAACCCCAAACCCTGAAACCCTAAATCCTAACCCCCAAGCCCTAAACCCCAAACCCCCAAACCCTAAACCCCAAACCCTCAACCGCAAACCCCGGTTTTTTTGGACCTCAGGGAGTTGGGACATGAAGTCGCGCAGTTCGCAAGGAACCTGGCACATCACGTCACCTATGCTAAACCCCCATCCGCCACACTAAAAGTCACCCAATATAGGGCCAAATAATTATCGACACTATTTTGGGGTTCCTTATTATGATTATAATATCATGGGCCCAAAAACCTAGTCTAATTAATGAGGCCCCTATATTAAACCCCCATAATATCCCCTGTAGTAACCCTTTTAGACCCCTTTAAAATTCTTAAAGGAACCGTGTTGGCAATTGTTACTAAACCCGAGTGTGGTTTTTGTTTAGAATCCTATAAGGGAATCCCAAACACGAACTGCCAGACCCAAGAGTAACCTAGGAATAAGAAGGGTGCCCTTATTAGCCTAAACCCTAAACCCTAAACTCTAAACCCTAAACTAAAGGGCTTATAAGGGACCTGCCCCCTGAAAAAAGGGAATAAGGGCCTACTCTAGGTTCAAGTCACTTGGCGGCGGTTTAGGGCTTAGGGCTTCGGGTTTAGGGTTGAGGGGTTCGAGGTGAAAGCTTAGGGCTTAGGGCTTCTAGTTGCCACTAGAAATTTGGTTGTAAACTGAAATATATATATATATATATATATATATATATAGGGGCCTGAACAATTAGAATAGGGTTTTGGGGTATAATATACTATAATTACAAAAAGGAACCCACCAACAATAGTATAGGTAATTATGAAGGCCCCTGTACTAAACCTCTTATAGTCATCTGTTGAAGGCTGTGTTGTCATGTGTGACATCGCCGATGCTTCACGAAGCATGAATGGTTCGAAGGACCTGAAAGATGCTCTTGTGAAAGGGGCAGTGCATGTCTTAGACTCCAAGGGTAAAAGGAGGCACCCTTAACAAGGACCCCTAGGTATATGCCCTTAATATAGCTATTACAAACCCATAATATAGCCCATTATAGGGTAGGGGTCCCCATTAAGGGTCCCTCCTTTTCCCCTTTGATAGACATATGCAAGCCGCCTAAGTAACCAAGCTCAGGACTTTCGCAAGCTGTTGTGAGAAAAGTTCGGTGCCGGCTCGCCATGTGGGAGTTTCCGAAAATAGGGGACCCTAACTTGGCACCCTTACTAGTAGGATCCATATTATAAAGACCCCAATACATGAAAGCCCTAATTTTCGGAAACTCCCAAACCCTAAACCCTAAACCCTATAGATCCCTTTAAAGAACCCTTCAAGGAACCCCTAATTTTCGGAAACTCCCATGTTTGTCCCCTGCGCTGAACAGTGAAGATCCAGGGCCGTAAGCCCGGACGCGACCTAAACCCTAAACCCTAAACCCCTAAACCCTAAACCCTAAACCCTAAACCCCTAAACCCTAAACCCCTAAACCCTAAACCCTAAACCCTAAAACCCCTGTAAACGGAAACCCTTAGGGATTTATTGAGGCCCCTATAGCGTTTGAAAACCTTTGTCGTGTCAAGCCCGCTCAGAACCCACCAACTTGGAGGATCAGGGGACTTAGGAAGTAAGGTTATAAGAGGGCTTAGTAAGTGAGGGTTCTTAATGGGCTCCTTAAAAGATCCATATAGTCTGAAAGTCAACTCTGGGGTCTATGAAGATGAACACGAGAGCTGCGAAGCTAACGCAGAGGCCCCAATCATGTGCTTGGGGTCTGTAATGCTAGTAAGATATGCAGGGGCAAAAAGAGCAATGTAGGAGCCTGATCAAGAAACTATGGGCCTTTATCAGGGTTCCTTATATGAATGCTACTGTTTTGGGGTTGCAGGCCCAGGTTCTTAATCAGGCTCCTACATTAGATCCTGATACCCCAATGCTTTCCCTAGACTATACTAAACTTGGAATCCTAGCAAAAATTATGATTTTAGCTGTTTCTTAGGGATTAAAATAACCAAAAATTAAAAAATATTTCTCAGTACCCAGAAGATTACACGAGTCTACCGGCTTGGTAGTCAAACTGGAACAGCGCATGCCTGAGACATCATCTGAGGCATGCCCGCGGTCGGCGACAACCTTCGTAGCTCTTGGTTTTGGGGTTTTGCGGCTCGCTCTCCCAAGGAATGTGCTGCTGAATACATCCTCGGAAACTTGGCAGGTTTGAACACAATACGAATTGTGCATCTGACCCATGCTTCGTGGTTGAGACCCTCAGCCCTAAACGCCCAACCCCAAAATCAAAATCTACGCCCTCAAGCCTACACCCCTAAACCCTCAACCCTACAACCCGAAACCCTAAACCCCTCAACCCTAAACCCTCAACCCTACAACCCTAAACCCTAAACCCTACAACCCTAAACCCTCAACCCTACAACCCTAAACCCTAAACCCTACAACCCTAAACCCTCAACCCTACAACCCTAAACCCTAAACCCCTCAACCCTAAACCCTCAACTTGAAGTCCTGAGCCGGCCTACACCCCTAGACCCGAAGCCTGAAGCACCAAACATCCTAGGATACCCAGTAACCTAAGAATAAAAAGGCCTCTCTTTTTGGTATTGGGTAACTTTATACTTAGAGGATCATAGGACTTAGTAAGTAGGTCATAATTGGGGTTATAAGTCCCCTAAGTGGGGTTATCCTAATTATAACCTACTTATAACCTTACTTACTAAGTCCCATGAGCCTTCAAGTAAGGAACCTAGGACTACAAAAAGGGAATAAGGGTACTACTGGGCATCCAAACATCCAAATAGGGCCCCAAAAAAGCACATAAGCAAAAATTAGGATAGGGATATCCCATATAAACCCCCTTATACTGAAGCCCATTAAGGTAGGGATATCCCTATAAAATGCTTATGCTTATGTGCTTTTTTGGCCCCTAACCAAAGCCCGAAGCCCTGGCGAAGGCCCCCGACGGGTCGGCTCCGAAGCCAGGCAACTGCTCAGCTCGAAATCTTGGCCAAAGGTCTCTCAAAGGGTTTAAAGGGATCTATATCAGGGGATCCTTAAAGGGGCCCATAGTAGGGTTTAAAATTTAGGGGGTTTAGGGTAGTTGTCAAATTTAGGGCCCCTTTTTGGGATCCTTATTATAATACGGCACCGAATATTAAGGGTACCCAAAAAGGAACCATAATTTTGACAACCACCCATATGGGGGCCTTGATACCTAGAATCAGGTTTCTTGTCTGGGTCCTTATATAAAGGGATATATACTGTCAGGGGTATCATGGGGGGGTTTTACTACAGGGGTCTTCATGATTAGAATAAGGGGCTCCTTGAACCTATACTGTATTGGGTACGGAGCTTTTGGCACCTGGTTCTTGTTGCCGGGTTTGAAGAGCCTGGTGTGTTGAGCTTTCTTTGGGGTTTAGTGCCTTTGGAGTTTAGGGTTTAGGGTTTAGGGGTTTAGGGTTTCGGGTCGGGAATGAGGGTTCTTGTCAAGGAACAACGTAAATTGCCATAATAAGGAAGCCATGTATGATATAATTAACGCGACCTCCTGAACACGAACCCAGGAGAAGGATCAAAACCGCGCGACTTCGTCAGGCACCATGCCCTTACAGAGCCCTTGTATAACCCCTCCGAGCCTTACAGAACCTTTACAGACCCTTACAGAACCCTAAACCCATAAACAAAGCCGGCTCGAATCTTGCGATTTCGCCTCCAGTTTAACAGGCCCGATGGAACCGTGGCACAAAAACAAAAGTAAGGGTCTTCATGATTCGAACAGGATTTGGACTGCAGCATACTGCGGCTTTATTAAGAAACCCGTAGGAATAGTATTAGTATTTACTCCGTCCCTAAACCCAGAGACTCCAATACCTTAAATACCCTTAAATTAAGTCAGTAGTGTCTTGATATGATTGGATCCCTGATATGACTTAAGGCATATTCCTTGATCAAGGGATACTGGAGTCTCCGGGAATCCTAACTCCCCAACCTCACAAACTGCACAGCGCCTCTGTTGGGGGCTGGATCCTTCTTCGGGGTCACGCCCACATCACCCTTTAAAGGAACCCTAAACCCTAAACCGCTCAACCGAATCCTCAAAGAAACCGTCAAAGGAAGCCTGAAGAGGAATCCAGAGACGAACCCCACCCTGAAGCTCCAAAGGTGCCTTCAAAGGAACCCTTAAGTGTTCCTTCAAGGGTTCCTTTAAAGGGTTTCCTTTAAAGGGTCCTTTAAAAGGCTCCTTCCTTTGAGGGATCCATTAAGGGTTCCTTTAATGGAACCGTTCAAGAACCCCTCTGAAGGATCTCTCACAGGAAAATTTAAAAGAAACCCTAATCCGAAAATCCCTCAACCCTAAATCCTAACCCAAAAACCCTAAACCCCAAAACCCCTCAACCCTAAACCCCTCAACCCTAAAGCCTAAACCCTAAAAAGATGTCGAGATCTGCACGGCAGCTGTGCCAGAGGATTTGCCAACAGAAAATCCTGTAGCCAGGCTCTGGGTTAAGGGGGTCGGGGTTCAAGGACTCGGGGTTTCGTGTTGAGGGTTTAGGGTTTAGGGTTTAGGGTTTAGGGTGTAGGGTTCGGGCTTTAAGGGAACAGGGGAAGGTTTCAGGACTCGGGGTTAGTGGTTAGGGTTTAAGGTTTAGGGTGTAGGGTTCGGGCTGAAAGGGAATAGAATAGAGTAAGGGTTCTATACTTTTGCTGCAGCGTTTTGGAGTTAGTGGTCCCTGGGGGCCCATAATTAGCGTCCTTGCTACTACCTTACACTTGAAATTCTGAAAGCCCACAGCCAGCTCCGAAACCCCAAAGCGCGTACCTTGAAGCTTTGAAGTGGTAGTGCTTAAAATCTCTGTCAGGCTTTGGGGGCGTCTACTTGCAGGATCAGGGGACTTCGAAATGGCAAGTTTTGAATGTTAACAAGCGATTGTAAGTATGGCTTAAACCCTAAACCCTAAACCCAGCTCTGGCTTCTCAGTCCCATGATCCTGGGCTGGGGGTTTGGGTTTCGGGCTTCGGGTTTCGCGTTCAGGGGCTTCAGAGTTTCTGGCTTCCGTGTTTTTTTGGGGGTTTAGGATTTCGGGTTTAGGCTTCCGGGCTTCGGAATTTGTTGAATCGGGTGTGAAGTTCCCCGGCTGTCTCTCTGAAAACCTAAACTAGACCCAAGAGTAGCCTAGGAATAAAAAGGGTGCCCTTTTTGGCTTAAAGGGGCTTATAAGGGAACCTGAACCCCAAAAAAAGGGAATAAGGGCCTACTCTAGGTCCTAGTAAACCCTGAAGCCCAGTCCTGCCTCTCCTTTGAAGAAACGAAGAGATTCAGTGCCAAAGATGGCAAAACAAAATCCAGAGAAACCCCTATAGATATACCGTCAGTCTAGGGTATAAAGCTTAGGATTTTAAACTTAGGGTTTAGGGAGAACCCTTGTAGAGACCCTTAGCAGCAGCCACAAACAAAGCCTTTGAACAACCCTCAGAGGAAGCCAGAAAAAGGAAGCCCTTTAAACTACTGGTTTTACAGGACACCCAACAACCCTAAACCCTAAACCCCTGAAGCCCTAAACCCTAAACCCTAAAACCCTGAAGCCCTAAACCCTAGACCCCCGAAGCCCACAACCCTAAACCCCCGAACCCTAAACCCTGAACCCCTGAACCCTAAGCCCTTTAAGGGCAACCCCTGGGTAAATCCCCCTGTCCGGGCCCTGGCGCCCTGCTGGGGTCCTGCTGCAGCATCGGCATCTGCGAGAGCCCAAGCAAGGAAGTGTCTGGGCCTGGCAAGCTTAGGGCAGTTTTTTTTGAATTAGAGAGGGTTTAGGGTTTAGTGTTTAGGGCTTGGTGTTTGGGGGTTAGGGCTTAGGGTTTAGGGTTTAGGGGTTGGGGTCTAGGGTTTAGGGCTTTCTTTGTTAGGGCTTAGGGTTTTTTAGGGCTTCTGGGTTGATGGTTTAAGGTTGAGTGTGCTTTTCAAGACTTTTTTTGAGTGTTAGGGTTTCTTAGCACTGTTCTGGAAGAACTCTAGACGTGCGTTTTGGTCTTGATTGGGCCTTCTAGAGATTTGATGAGGGCTTTGTTCCGGGGTGTTTGTAGGTTTTACAGAGTGCTAAAGGGTTGTGAATTACTTTTTGGTCTGGGTCGCTTCGGTTAAAACCCTAAACCCTAAACCCGAAAACCGTAAAACCCTAAACCCTAAACTGTATGCGTCTCTAGAACTTGGTAAGGTCTATATAAGTGGGTGCAGCCGCCAAAAACCCGTAGGTTGTGCTTTGTGGATAAGGGATTCTAGGGTTCTATACCTGCAACAGAAGCAAGACTTACCTTTGGTTAGTTTAGGGACTAGGGTTTGGGGCTTAGTTTAGGAGTTAGGGTTTAGGGCTTAGTTTAGGGGTTAGGGTTTAGGGGTTTAGGAGTTAGGGTTTAAAAAAAGCCGGAGGGAGCACCAAAAGACTTACCTTTGGTTCGTAGGGAATGGAGGAATGGGGTACCGTTATAGCTACTATTACTACCATTCTTCCATCACTACTAACCAAAGGTAAGAAGAGAGGACAAACCTGAAACGCTACGTTAATCCTAAACTCAATTCCCTGGAACCCTGAACCCACAGTGAACAAAAGGCTAAAGCCCAAAATCCTAATCCCTAAAGGCTAATCCTAACCCGGAAAACCCTAAAGTCTGAACCCACTATCTTGAAAAAAAGCTAGACAACCCTAACAAGCCCCTCAACTCCAAACCCCAAAATCCCTAAACCCTGAACCCACAGCCTTATAAAACACAGCTAAAACAAGACATTAAACTCTAAACCCCCAAAGCCCTCAACCCTGAACCCCTAAACCCTAAACCCCAAAAGCCTAAGCCCCCAAAGCCTACACCCTTACAACCTTACCTACTAAGCCCCCTGATCCTCCAAGTAGACCCTAAACCCGAAACCCTCTAGATCCCCTTGAGGAACCCTATAGATCCCCTTAAGGAGCCCTATAGATCCCTTTAAGGCCGGGGCCTCCTGTCAGACTGGTGCCAGGGCCCGAAGAAGAAGCCGGCAGTAGACCGGACCTTGGGTTTGGAGGTTCGGGGGTTTGGAGGGGTTCAGGGTTTAGGGTTAAAGGTTTAGGGTTCAGGGTTTAGGGGTTTAGGGTTTAGGGTTAAAGGTTTAGGGTTCAGGGTTTAGGGGTTTAGGGTTTAGGGGTTAAAGGTTTAGGGTTTAGGGTTTAGGATTTAGGGGTTTAGGGTTTAGGTTAGGGTTTAGGGTTAAAGGTTTAGGGTTTAGGGTTAGGGTTTAGGGGTTTAGGGTTTAGGGTTAAAGGTTTAGGGTTCAGGGTTTAGGGGTTTAGGGTTTAGGGTTAAAGGTTTAGGGTTTAGGGTTTAGGATTTAGGGTTTGGGTTTAGGGTTTAGGGTTTAGGGGTTTAGGGTTTAGGGTTTAGGGGTTAGGGTAAAAAGGGTTCAGGGGTTTAGGGTTTAGGGTTAAAGGTTTAGGGTTTAGGGTTTAGGAGGGTTAGGGTTTAGGGTTTAGGGTTAAAGGTTTAGGGTTTAGGGGTTTAGGTGTTAGGGTTAGGGGTTTTTAGGGTTTAGGGTTTTAAGGTTTAGGGTTTAGGGTTTAGGTTTTAGGGTAGGGTTTAGGTTAAGGTTAGGGTTTAAAGTTTAGCTTTTAGGTTTAGGGTTAAAGGTTTAGGGTTCAGGGTTTAGGGGTTTAGGGTTTAGGGTTAAAGGTTTAGGGTTCAGGGTTTAGGGGTTTAGGGTTTAGGGGTTTAGGGTTTAGGGTTTAGGGTTCAGGGTTTAGGGTTTAGGGTTTAGGGTTTAGGGTTCAGGGTTTAGGGGTTTAGGGTTTAGGGTTAAAGGTTTAGGGTTCAGTGTTTAGGGTTTAGGGTTAAAGGTTTAGGGTTCAGTGTTTAGGGTTTAGGGTTAAAGGTTTAGGGTTAAAGGTTAAAGGTTTAGGGTTCAGGGTTTAGGGTTCAGGGTTTAGGGTTTAGGGGGGTTGTGGGTTTGAGGTCCAAGAATGGCACCACTGCTGACATGACAAACCTGAGAACTACAGGAGTGTTGCCAATGGCCAAAATCTTAAGCACCTTAATCCTGGACCCCTCCGAACGTCCCATACCAAAAAAACTCCTGACTGTATACAACCTCAGACCCCTCCCTGAACCCTAAGCCCCAGAAGCCCTGAGACCCCAAAGCAATCAACGCCCAAAGCTCCAGACCCCCCAAAACCCCCTGGGGTTCCTCCCTAAACCCTAAGCCTCCAATCCCCAAGAGCCCTAAAACCCCTAAAGCCCTAAACCCCTAATCCTGAAACCCCTAACCCCTGAAGCCCTAAACCCTAAACTCCTAACCTAACCCCTAATGTAGGAACCTGGTTAAGAAACCCTCGGCCTAGAACCCCAAAAAACTAGGATTCATACAAGGAACCCTGATAAAGGCATAAGGCTTCTTAATCAGATTCCTACATGAAACCCTCAAGCCCTAAACCCTAAATCCCCAAAGCCCTAAACCCCTAAACCCTACACCCCTCAACCCCTCAAGCCCTAAACCCTAAAGCCCTAAACCCCTAAAGCCCTAAACCCTACACCCCGCAACCCCTGAACCCCTAAACCCCTCAACCCCCAAACCCCAAACCCCCCGGAGCCCCTAAAACTCGAACCCCCCAAACGCCCTAGGAGCCCCACAGGTTGTCGGGGAACGGCATCTGCTGCAAGGACTGACCTGCAGGAGGGAGGGTTTAGGGTTTAGGGTTTAGGGTTTAGGGTCCTTTCAAGGTACCTATCAGGGTACCTTTTAAAAGGGTTCCTATTTAAGGGATCTGTCGGGGTTTAGGGTTTCGGGTTTAGGTTGATGATATAAATCCTGCATCACCCCTCATGTCCGTAGTCTATGGTCATCAGGGCAATGCAGGATTTATATTATCAACCGTAAGTTCTAAGGTTTAGAGCTTAGGGTCTAAGGGTTTAGGGTAGAGATTAGAGTGCAGGTTCTAAGGTTTATCGGTGTAGGTTTTCGGGCCCAACTCAAAACCCTGAAACCCCCTCAACCAAAAGCAAGCCCAAAACCCTGAAACTCTGCGCCAGCGGATCCTGAAAAGTTCAAAATCCTGACAGACGGATAGATCCATTGACAACCCCTCAAACAACCGTGAAAAATGTGAGAGTTGCACGGTTTAAAGTAAGTTTAGGGATTAGGCAACCCCCTCCAGAACCTGTAAAGAGCGGTTCATGGGGATGAAATGTCAAGCCCTAAAGCCTCACCTAAACCCCTTCATCACACGTAAATCCAAGGGGAAAAGGAGGGACCCTCAATAAGGACCCCTAGGTATATACCCTTAATATAGCTATTATATACCCATTAAGGGTCCCTCCTTTTCCTCTCATCGTAAAGTCAAAAGGTCAGGGGAGCCTCTTCCAAGATCCAAGCCATTTTGAGGCAGATTGCCCGGAGACTGCCAGGGCATCCTCGTCACTGTGGCGGCATTTGGGAGTTTCCGAAAATCGGGGACCCGAATATAGGACCCTAGATAGTAGGATCCTTTTTTTTTCGGACCCCGAAAGAAGGCAGCCCCTAATTTCGGAAACCGCCATTTAGTTAGGGCTTTCTGAGAATGCAATTGGGGTTGCATGTGGGTAGTTATCAAAATTAGGGTCCCTTTTTGGGTACCGTATTATAATAGGGACCCAAAAAGGGACCTTAATTTTGACAACCGCTCATGTGGCTTTCAGGGTTATCAAAGGGTTTTGCATGGGGTGTCTCACTTCATGTACGGAGCCTTACAAGAAGGATCACACTACTCAAGGCATATATGGTCACGCGCTGCGCCGGGTGTGGGGTCCCTCTTCCCCCTGTGGGGTGGTTGTGGGGTTTGGGGGTTTAGGGTGCAGCTTAAGGTTTTGAGTTGTCGGTTTAGGGCTCAAGGTTAAAAGGCATAAGGCTTCGAGTCGACAAAGGCTCAGGGAGGGTTTGGGGGGTTTAGAAGGTTTGGGGGGTTTGGGGGGTTTACAGCTTAGGTGTTAGGGTGTGAAGTTGAAAGCTTGGCCCTATGTTTGCCTTATGGGACTTACCAAGAGACAGAACACTCCAAGACCGGTGATGCGATGGGCAACAATCATACTGTAGAGCCTCAAAAAATTGCCTAAGGAGTTGGGGGGGGGGGGGGTCTCTACTGGAAGTACTTGGCGGGTCAGGGGACGTAGTAAGTTAGGTTATAACTACCCTAGTTGGGGTTGTAAGTATAGCTACCTTATTTATAACCCTAGTTACTAAGTCCCATGATCCTTGAAGTATACGAGGGAAATCCCAGAAACCTCATAGAAAACCGTTATTGCTTCCAACACTCTAGCATCCCCACAGTTTTGTGGAACTCTGATAAAGCAGATGGAGGCCCCTATATTCAACCCTAAACCCACTTGTTCGCCGAGCAGCTGTTGCAGATTGGACTGTTTCAGCTGGTCCTGCACTCTGTACGCGGAGGATCAGGGGACTTAGTTAGTAAGGTTATAAGTACCCTAATTGGGTTCTTAAGCAAGTATAAGTATAGTTACCATATTGAGCCCCATGATGTTTTAAGAATGTGTGCGGTGCAGGGCTTGAGGGTTGAAGGGTTAGGGTTTAGGGGGCTACGGTTTAGGTGTTTAGGGTTTACGGCTTGGGTAGAGGGGTTAGGGTTAAGGGCCAGGGTTTAATCTTATCTTAGCAAATTCCCGGGGATTGTGCTGCCGAGTTCTACTACCTTACACCCTAACTTGACCCTGTTTGGAAGCTGAAGGCTTTAGGGTCGAGGGGACTTTGTGCATTTAAGGGTTCAACCAGGTGCTAAGTAAGCTGTTCGATAAGCCCGAATAATGATGTGAAATTGAATATGTGACCCGCCCCAGAACCTCTTGTCAAGGCCGCAAATGGGAATTTCCGAAAATAGGGGACCCCAAAATAAGGCACCCCTAATTTTCAGAATCTCTTAACCCACAACCTTGTATAGAACCCTTGTATATCCCTTTAACGATCCCTTCAAAGGTACACCTAATTTTCGGAAACTCCCAAACTTGTGCTGGAAATCCAGGGTGTTGGGATTCCGAGCCGGTCCTGCAGCCTCTGTTGATGCTGGAGCTGCTCCTGCAACTGATCCTGCAGCTGTTGCTGCTGCTGCTGTTGATGCTGGAGCCTCGGTACAGCGGGATTGCAGGGAATCGCAACATCGCAAAACGTCTACAGGGCGTACGAACTGAATAACTAGCGTATGATCTTGAAGGGTACATTATGCTGCAGCTGTAATACGGAAGCACCTAAGGAATATTGCTATTCAGGCCCCTCTTTTCCCCAGACTCCTTGAGAGCTTCAAAAAATGGCACCAAGGCTGCCGCTTCTGGTTCAAGAGCTTCTGCTGCTCCAGCTGCACAAACCTTCAACAAAGCCAGGAAACTCTTAGGGTTTAGGTTCGGTACTTCCCCTATACAGGAAGAGTCTATAATAGGGCTACTATTAAGGTCCTAATATATCTATATGTCTATACTATGAGCATTATTCAACTATTGCTGAGTGGGGGCCGTACCCAAGGTTGAGGTTTCAGAAGCTTCGGGGTGTAGAGTTTAGGGGTTTCAGGGTTTTCATGGGTTTAGGGTTTAGGGGCAGCGCCGGGCAGCGCGGCAAGAAACTCTCAAGATCTACGTGCTCCCGGGTCTTCCACACACAACCCGAAACCAAAAAAACAATAAGAGTAGGGTTTAGGGTTTAGGGTTAGGTAAGCATGGTCATAGTGACAATAACTGCAGAAGAGTCATTCTCCGGTGTTAATATGCCGGGTCTTTGAAGGCCTGCCCATTACTGACAAACCCGACCCCACCCGTACGGTGCCTAGGAGAGTAAAGCCTTCTGGTAGCGCTTGTAGGAACCGACAGAGACACTTAGACTAACCCATAGAGGAACCCGTACATGAAAAAACTGAACTGCAGAACCCGTATAGATCCCTTAGAGCAATCCTGACCAAAAACGCACTGTGGATCCTTTAGAGAACCCTTTTAGACCGTCGTAAGGACCTCAAGCACGGGTGCCCAAGTTGTCTAAAACTTTCTCATCTGCGCAATATGGGGGGGGGTGTAATACTTAGAACAGCTTTTAAGGAATGTATAGTACGCGTGCATATACACATATCTATATATATATATATACATATGCGTATCTATATATATATATATATATATACATACATACATATATATATATATACACATACATACATACATATTTATATATATATATATATATGTGACATTCTTTTATTTACTGACATCTCATAGACTGGTAGGAAACAGATAGACAGGATGGATAGACAGACATATAGAGAGATACTTAAATAAAACCGTAAATTACAAAATGTCCAGGCTGTACAATGGTCCGAGACACTGATCTGGCACCATGCCCGGTGAAGTCTCTGCCTGCCGCCTGGGAGGCTTTAATGTAGGGGCCTTATTCATTAGAATAGGATTCCTTTAATGGGTTCTTACATAGGGTCTGAAAGGGTTACTATAAGGGCTACGTTAAGGGTTTAGCATAGGGCCCTGAATCTTTAGAACCAGGTTTGAGGGTACAGTATATTACACTATACGTTTAATAAGGAGCTCCCAAAGCAGTTTTGGTAATTATTTAGGCCCCTAAACCCCCAGAGATCCTTTAAATGGATCCTTGTAGTACCCTTTAAAGGAACCCTATAGCATTGGTAATTATTTCGGCCTCTATATTAGAGCTTCAAGGCTAAGATTTCAGCAGCTTAGGCTTAAAGACCCCAGTTTAGGGTGTAGGGTTAGGGATTTAAGGGTTTAGGGTTTAGGGTTTAGGGTTGAGGGTTTAGGGTTAGGGTTTAGGGGTTTAGGGGTTTAGGGCTTCTGGCCTTGAGGGTTTGGGTGCGATGGTCTAAACCTCTAAGGGTTTCTGTAGGGTTTTAAAGATTCTGCGGATGTTGTTGCTAGGGCTTGTGCTTGAAGGGCATAAGGTTTAGGATCAGCTTTAAGGCTTTCGGGGGGCAGAAAAACTGTTTACTATAGTGGCCTTAATAGTTGGAATAGGGTTTGGGGGCCCATTATTAATGATAATGAGGAGCCCCCAAAATAGCTTAGGTAATATTTCTGGCTCCTGTATTAGAGTCTGGAAGTCGCTGGTGCGACTTACTTTCAACACTGGGAGCCGCGCTTCTGCATGGCATTCGCGTGATATCCTCGGAAGCGCCCAGTAGCCGTGCCACTAGAAAGGTGCCCTTTCTGGTGTTCGCCAGCTTTGAAACGGAACCCTAAACTTCCTGAGCCCGGCACCCTAAACCGAGAAAGGCAACAGAAGGATACCACCCAAACCCTAAACCCTAAACCGGGCTCCGCCAAGTCTCTTCGAAGGGTCTGCAGCTCTGTGATCTGCTGCAGACGGTTGATGCTCTGGTGCCTCGGAACTGTGGCCGAGAAGAACCCGGGTTTAGGGATTAAGGGTCTTGAGGCTGTGGGTTGCAAGTACTTGGAGGATCAGGAGACTCAGTAGCGAGGATTTGTGTACCTGAATTGGGCTTATGTTTGATTACAAGCATGATCACCTTAATTCTGAACGCTTAGTTACTAAGTCCCATGATCTTTTAAGTGCTACAAGCACTAGGTCACTAGGTGCGACAGAACAAAAAGGCCGAAAGGGGACTAGTAGCACTAGCAAAAGCATCAGCGATGTCTTCACAGCGGTTGGGCTTCAGGGTGTCCCTGTAGCCGAAAAGACCTACCTTTTTGAGGAACCATATACAGAAACCACAATAAGGAGCCCTAAAAAGGTAGGTCGTTTCGGCTATAGGTCGGGCTTGGGTTTTTCTTGCCGGGCCTCTTTCTTCCTCGTGAAACGAAGGTCAAGTTGACTAGGCCGGTAAGTATTCAAATTAGGGTTTAGGGTTTAGGGTTTAGGGTTTTGGGGTTTAGGGTTTAGGGTTTTGGGGTTTAGGGTTCATGATTCTGGGTCTCTCTGGGTGACGACGGAACAGCGAAGAAAGGCCCTGAAACGGCAGGAGCCCTTATGATAAACTCGCACTCGAAATCCCAAACCCTGAAGAATGCTTCGCAACTCCTACATTGAGGTCTGTATAAACAGATTTACATACAGGGTTGACAGGGCACCGCAGGTTCTACAGGGCCAGTAGAAGACCAGCTGCTCTTTGCGCTGCAACTCCGCAAAGCGTGGATCGTGGGACTTGAGCTTTCGCATCTGCATCTGGCCATCCAGCCTTGGAGGCTGCTACAGATAGTGTAGAGGCCTTAGTAATTATAGTAGTGTTTCGCGGTATGTTGTAGTATAGTTATATTAAGGAACCGTAGGGCATAATATTCGTCATTACTTATACATTACCGGCTTATGATCTGGGGTCGCGGGTTCAGGCTTCAGGGTTTGCGGTGCTTTGCAGTTTAGGCTTTAGGAAGTGAGGCATATTCTCATCAGCACTGTGCCGTTACTCTGCGTACTCACACCAACACTTGCAGGAGTAGTGGCACTACGGTTGATGATATGAACCCTGCATTACCTTAAGGACCCTAAACTACGGCAATTATGGTATATTCCTTCTTCTGGGTAATGCAGGATTTATATCAACCCTAAACCCTAAACCCTATAGATCCCTTAAAGGAGCCCCTTTAAGGTAGCCCTTAATAGAGCCCTTTAAAGGAACCCTCGCTCTTGCCACTAGCCTGTGAGTCGATCTAGAATGTCTTTTCCTGTCTGCTCATCCTGTCATCTCTCTAAACCCTAAACCCTAAACCCTAAACCCTAAACCTCTCCTCCTTGTCTTTATGGTTCCCTAAGGGTCCAAGTACCTAATAATCATAGACTCTCTGAAATATTGGGCTACCTGACTACCCTAAACCCAAGTACCTAATTATTGGGTCCTTTGGACCCTTAGGGGTTCATTTTGCCCTGAATAACTCGATCACTCTCCCTCAAAGAACATAGGGGCCTTAACAATTAGAATGGGGTTTCAGAGCCCATTCGACTATAATAAGGACCCCCCCAAAAAAATAGTATAGGTACGTAAGTGCTTAGGCCCCTATGTTGTGCTTTCCACTCTCCCGCTCCCTGCTCTCTCGCTCTCTCTCTCTCTCTCTCGCGCGCGCTCGCTCTCATTCAGCCAAGCCGCACGTTGCGCTTGAGTACCTCCATTTCCTGGCAGGTGGCAGGAAACATGCGAAATCCTGACTACTTGGAGGATCAGGGAACTTAGTAAGTAAGGCTACAAGTCCCCTAATTGGGGCTGTAAGTAAGTATAGCTACCGTATTTATAACCCTAGTTACTAAGTCCCATGACCCTTTAAGTAGCTGTACTTTCAGGTCAGGTCTGAACATCCATCCGAAGTCCTGTAGCCACAATGGAAAGACCTGCCCACGCATCTAGGCAGCCCCAAACCCTACAAGCCTGAAGCCCTGAACACTACCTGTAGGCTCCATTGTAGTTCCTGTTTGGTGAACCAGTTTTTGGGTTAGGATCCTGTAGTAGAGATTTTGGCTAGCCAAAAAAGGAACTACAATGGAGACTACAGGTAGACTCTAAAAACCCGAAACCCATAAACTGCCTGAAACCAAGCCTTACTGTATAGAGGTAACCTATCACCTTTTCGGGGTAGTACAACCCCTATATATTAATCCGTATGGAATTCTTTACAGAACCCTGACAGGAACTCGAGAGCCTAAACCCAAAAGAGGCCTCGGCGAGATTTGAAAAGGTGTCCGCGAGCTGTGGTCCAGGCTGCCGGGGGCCGACCTGACACGAGTGAGTCTGAGAAGATGTGGGTGAGTTCATGCAAACCCCGTTAGCTGCACGAGTGAGTCTGCGTTTAGGGGTTGGTTTAGGGGTTAAGGGATTTAAGGGTTTAGGGGTTTAGAGGTTTAGCCTAGGGGTTTAGGGTTCAGGGATTGGGGGTTTGGGGTTTTGGGTTAAGGATCCAAAATCCAGCCTGCAACCCAAGTCCCTGCCCCTCAAACCCCTTGAATCACCAGCCTTGGATACCTCGAAAGCAATAGTGCCCCAGCAAACTCATGGAAATCCGGTATCGACTGTCTTCGGCTGTTCAAACAAATACTCATATTGGTTCTGATCTGCTTCCTACTCCCTCTCCTCGTCGTGCGTCTCCTTGGTCGCGATCCTGGTCGTCGTCGTCGTGGTCGCCCAAGTTAGGTCGTCGCCCTCGTTCTCATCCTCGTCGTCGTCCTCGTCTTCGTCCTGTTGGGTCCGTCGTGGTCGAAGTGGTCCAAGTGGTGGTCCTCCTCCGTATTCCTTAATTAAAGGGAAAATGGAGTCGCTGGGCTCGTCCTCCCTCGTCGGTCGTCCTCGTGCATCTTACTTGGAGGATCAGGGCACTTAGTAAGCAAGGTTATAAGTCCCCCAATCGGGGTTATAAGTAGTTCTAAGTATAGTTACCTTATTTATAATCCTAGTTACTAAGTCCCATGATCCTTTAAGTACCGCAGCTCCGAGGTCGGCGCCATGTGAAACGAGCATCCAGGGAATGCAGAATTTTCCGAAAATCAACCCAGCCCTGAACCCTGCTACTATAGGGGCCTGAATAGTTGCCAATACTATTCCGGAGGGTTCATTGTAAAGTATATATATATATATATATATATATATACATATATATATATACATATATGTATGTATATATATATATACTGCGGTAGGACGAAAGTTTGACCTACTCCTTGTTTCGTCCAACCCAAGCCCCCATTCCCCCCCATAGAATCCTGGCAGACAGGACCAACCGGCGACTCCTCCGGAACATTAAAGTCTAGACACAAGAGTAGCCTAGGAATAAAAAGGGTGCCCTTTTTGGTTTAAAGGGACCTATAAGGGAACCTGACACCTACAAAAAGGGAATAAGGGTCTACTCCAGATCCTAGAAGTAGTATAATTTCAAAACGGGGTATAAAATACTCCGCTGGCCAGGCCACGTAAACCGCATTTTTTGGCACTCCGGTACTCCTCAAGACGTCTTAAGACAAGACAGACCCAGTAGGTCAAAACTTTTGTCCTCCCGATGTATAGTGTCCTGGGCCCAAAAACCCTATTGCAACTATTAAGGCCCCGATCTGAAACCCTGCCTGAAGCCGGGAGGGATCGCCAAAAGTTCCCCTGGTCGACACGCTGCCTGGCGGAAGGGTCACACACGGCCTGTTCCTCCGTTGTCGGTGTGGATTCGCTGCGAGTACATCGACATCGGAGAGAAGTCTGCTTCTTTGCTTTTGTTGCGAGCTGCTCGGGCTAAAGCTTCTTGCAGGGCACCTAGCGAAGACTTCTCGCAACTTCGTCTTCCTATGCTCGAATAACCGCTGGCCGCAATGTAAGCCTGCTTCTGACAGCATGGCAGTTGCCAGCTCTTCCGGTAACCCAGGCATGTCCGGCAGACTCCTCTCAAGGAGCTGAGCTTTGAGGGAATGGGCTCTTCTTGCGGGTAAAAAATTGTTTTCGGGTGGCTTCCGGAAAAAACACCGAAAAATGGTATTCTTTGGGCGCCATCGCAAACCCTTGAACCCCAAACTGTGGAATGTACCTGTTCCCTGACACGATCCCATTCCCTGACACCAAGGAGACGCCTAATGTAGGGGCCTTAGTAGTCAGAATAGGGTTTTGGGAACTATTATGCTATACTGATAGTAAGGAACCCCAAAATAGTATAATAGGTAATTAATGAAGCTGCTGGAGCGAACCAGCAGGTTGAGAGGTAGGCACAAGTGGAGTAGCTAATTCCCTTGTCCCATACTCCCCAGAACCCGGCATGGCTCACTCAGAGGCGGAGATTTTACACGCAAGCAAAAGACAAAACAAGTGAAGTCTGTGCTACTTGCGAGGGCTTGGCACCTACAAGTATGAATGTGCAGATGTGCTTAAAATGCATTGCTCAAGACCTACTGTGCTTGGCCTACGAGCAAAAGGAAAAAGGACATGTACACACGGCATGAGCTGCAAAAGAAGCATGCACTTCAGCACTCCTCCTTCGCAGCCCCGCCAGGGAGTTGCGACCTACTTTCTACTGCAGGTCCAACCCGTCAGGGTGACGACACACCTACTTTGAACTACCGGGCAAAAGCTGGGCCAACTGCCCTCACTATGCGAGGGCTCTCAAAGCACCTCGTGCGGAAAAAGACACAGCTACGGATGAGCTCACTGAGAGATCCAACCCGTCAGGGTGGAGTAGTTCCTACCCTGTGCTGTGCTGGGTGTGGTCTGCAGCGCTCCCGTGGCACTGCTGGCACACTTGAAACTCAACAAACCTGTGCGAGTGGGCGAGCGTGGAACAGGCCTTAGTGCGGTGGAGCTTGGTCCCGTCGGGTGTTGCAAAGTAACGCGTTGGTGCTCCACCTGCCTGCTCACGCGTGCGAGTTGTTTGTGAGGGGCGGCGTCTGGGCGCTGCAGCAACAGACTGCGAGCTGGCTGCCTCCTCACGTGCAGAGATCTCGGCCTGGATGGCCTGCGCAGTTTGATCTCGAAGGCGCTGTAACTTGCGCGCCTTGCGGGGGCTCAGAGACAACACGGGTGTCCCTGCCTCTCGGCGGGAGATGATGCCTTGAAGGCACCACTTGAAGAACTCCCACACTGCAATGAAGCAGATACCAATGCAGATGATGGATACTGCCAACATCAAATCTGCATCAAGCGACACGGGGAGAGACAAGTCTTCTTCCTCGTCCGTTGTCTGGCTGGCAGCACCTACGACCTGAAAGAAGGCGAGCAGGACAGCGAAGGCACTCAGCTGCAGGTCTTGCTGCGCCACGGTTCCGGTGCCCACAGCTTGAGTTTCACTGTAGGCCTCAGCTTCCGCCCGGCGAGGTACGCCATGCTCAAGCAAACCCCAGATGGCTGCGAGTTCAAGGATCCTCGCAGATGGCATTGCTTTCGTCAGAAGATCTGCGGCCTGCTCAACACCTGGGCAGTAAACAGGGATGATTTCTCCTGCCTCATACTGCTCGCGCAAGTAGTTGGCGCGCACCCTCAGGTGGCGGGTTCGCCAAGACCCGTGACCGATAGCGATGGCCAGTGCAGACTGTGAGTCAACCCTCAAAGTCTTGTCGAAGCTAGAAACCCCGAACTCACTCAGCATGGCCTCTGCTGACTGAAGGGCAACTACAGCGTCAAGTCCAGCAACAAGCTCGGCTTCTGCGGTGCTGAGGGTGACAAAAGACTGTCGTGCTGAACGCCAGCACACCGGCGACCCGTGAAGGAAAACCACCCACCCGGTGTGAGAACGATTCCCTTCCGGCGCATAGCTGGCATCACTATACGCGATCAATCCTGTGTCATCCGCGTCAGCGGTGAGGGATAGCGCCTTGGTACGCTGCACATACGCAAGGGCCTTTTCTGCAATGCGGATGGCTCGTTGCGGCGCCTTCGTGCTGAGAGAGGCAAGCACACAAGCAGTGAAAGCTAAGTCAGGCCGAGTGTGTTGGCTTAGCCACAGGATTTCTCCAGTCAGCCTCTGTGCTGTTCGAACGGTCTCCTCGGTTGGGGACTCGTCCGTCAGGAGAGTGTCAAACGAAACAAGGTCACGCGGACAGGGGACCTTACCTAGTGCAGTGGGCTTCACGTTGTTGAGACGCAGCAGCTCTTCGGCGTAAGCCTGCTGGGACAACACAAACCCGGAACCTTGCACTAGGATTTCAACCCCTAAAAACCTCAGCGGGTGCTCTGCGGTGGCAAGTGCGAGAGGCGTCGTTTTCCAGATGCCCTGGATGGCCGTAGCCAAGGCTTCGATCACCTCTTTACTGCCTGCAAGCAAAAAGTCGTCAACGTAAGTGAGCAACCCTCCTACGACTACCCCGTCAGAGGTGCGAACAACACGCCACCAGTTTGGGTCCAACCTTCCTTGCTGGAGCTGCAGCTCAACTCCGTCAACAACACACCTCAGCGCCCGAAGTTGGCAGTCCCTGAAGTCCGACCAAAGCTTAGGCGACTCCCTCAACCCGTACACAGCGTGCGTGAGGATCCAAAGCTCCCCTTCCTCTGCCAAACCTAGTCTCACTAGCAAGCTAGGCGGCGTGAGAGCAAACACTGGAAAACCTCTGCCTTGCGGGATTGGGGTCAACAGAAAAGCTGAGGTGACATCTAGAGACCCGATGCACCAATTCCTCTTGGAGCTGATGATTACAAAACAACGGAGTGTCTCTGCAGCAGCACCTGAAGCGTAGACTTCGGACCCCGTGCCTGGGGCGTGGTTGCCACAAGCAACCAGGCGAGCCTTGCGCTTGTGGTAAGCCTGACCCTTCCGGGTAGCGAGGGAGGCTTCAGCAGGGTCTGGTGGCTTGACTGTGAACACAAACTTAGACGGAACCACCTTCACTTCCTTGCGCTTTAGCCAACCTCCGGAACGGACCTCTGCAGGGGGCAGTCGCCGCACAGCCATCTCAATGACACCGATCTCCTTGTGAATGGACGGCATCCACCTCTCGATGCATTGCTCTGCATCCCGAGGGTCTACAGTGTGGACTACCTGCAGTGGTTCTTGCAACCCGTCAAGCAACAGCTCTACGTTGGTAGTGTAAACCGGCTCAGACTTGCAAAGGGCACAAGCTTCACTCGCGTCCGAGTCGTCAGACCTGAGAACACACAGCTGCTCACCTGTCTGCGGGTGTGGAACCCACAACTCCCACAGCACTGGTTGTTCCGGCAAGGAGTCTTCGCTTAAGCCCTCCTCCTCCTCAACCTGTGTCTCGGTGTCTGGTTGGCAAGCCAGCAGGGCGTGCTCAGACTGGGTTCGCCTTTGGTCCGGCGAGTGTTTCAGGTTCCACGACACCTCCAGCTCTACAGTACCTGCTTCTACGGCTTGGGTTTCTTCCCAACCTCCGCCTTTAAGCACAGTCCCAATCGCCAACTCCGAAGTCTTCCCGTCAGGGTGACGTGCCTTTGTCTCCTGAAGGGGCTCTTCTTCGAAGCAGTCAAACGCGTCTAGACGTCTCACGTCTTGCTGCTCAGTCAACGGTAAACGTACCGACGCTGGGAGTGGAAAACCTAAAGCTTCAAGGCTTTGAAACTCGTGCTCAAGCTCTTTGCCTAACGTGTTGACAGTGTAGCCAACAAGGACTGCTCTCTCACCCTTCCAGGGAGTGGTGGCGTGGCGGCGAGTAGGGCCTAGGAAAAAGGGCTTACCGCGCTCTAACTTGTGAGTTGTCCCTAACCAGCGCCTACCTTTGCCGTCTACCCGCTCCTCTACAGGGCCACTGACTAGGTCACCAGGCTTGAGTTCTATCCACAAATCCCCTCCGTTAGGCGGGAGCTTCAAAGGGAGGACTACATTTGTGGATCCCTGCAGGTTGTGGTGGTCGGCGTGCACGGGTTGAACAGTGGAATTAGACAACCATAGCGAGGTGTACTCAGCTGTGGGTGCAACTGCGGAAAGCACCATATTCATAAGCTCTGTCAGCCAAGGCTTATCTGTGGTACCCCCTAAAACTCCTACGACACCTCCGTGACGGTACAACCCAGCTTTGTGTTGCAGCTGGGGCGCTGCTCTGCACACTTCGGCTAACACCCACAACGCTTCATCAAGGTCCCAGTCGTCCTCGATAAGCTCCGTAGCTAAACCTTCAAGGTCTTGCAGACTCAAGCGCGCTACACGGGCAGACTCCTCCTCAACCGGTGACACAGGCCCTTCCGGGTGTGGAGCTTCTGCTGGCGGCGGCAAGGGAGGCGGCGGGTCAAGTGCAAAGACGTCGTCAAGTCTCACACCAGCAGACCGCTTGCCGCGAACCCTGCGTGGAGGTGGTGTGTGCTCCTCCTCAAGCGAGTCTCCTACAAACTGCAAGGGCGGTGGATCCGGAGAAACAAGGCGGGTGCGAACATGGAGTGTTTGCACAAAGCCGTTGCCAACACCATCGCTGCGCAACACGATGTGACCATCATTCACAGATGGTGACAACCCCATATACTTACCTTCAACCCATCTATCCTCCAAATCACCCTTCTTGCTAAAAAACTTTCGCTTCACGGAACACTTCCCTCCAAAATGGATGGCAAGCTTGGACTTCATGCCCAGCTGCTGCGCCCGTTGCTGAGCTGCAGCTGTCATGATTGCACAAGGCCACAAGGACGAGTCGACCTCGCCAGAGGTGAGAAGGGTTCGTGCTCGTGCTTTGAGCCAGCGCACGGTGTTCTCAGCAGAGCCGTTCTGCTGCGGAACGTCTCCTTCTGTTGTTGTTGTGCGGACTCCACGCTCGTGAAACCAAGCTCGAGTCCTTTTGTTGAAGAACTCACGACTGCGGTCTGTGTGGAAACGAAGCACGGGGAGGTTTAGGGACCTTAGGGAAATGTACACCTGTTGGAGGGCATTTAGGATATCATCACCCTTGTTTGTGTGAAGTGGCACTGCAAACACCAGCCTCGCCATGTCAGGCGGTGTTTCGAGTTCACACCTGGCTGACTCCCAGGGATGCTCCTCGGCAACTTTGGCTGCAAACTCCCTCGGCCCTTCAACTCCTTCACCTTCCGCCTCGTCCTCTTCTTCCGCTAAACTTGGCTCGTACAGGGAGTCCTCGTAATCCTCGTGCGGGGGGCCTTCTGCTGCGGGAAAGGCCCCATCTGCAAGGTCATCCGTCCCTCCCGGGAGGAGTGCTGCATCATCAAACCCCTCGGTTTGGCTGGGGTCTGACTCCTCCTTCACTCCTTTGAGCCGTGGGAAGCGGTACGACACAGCGAGGAAGTACTTGAACGTGGCTGGTCGGTGGTTGCGGCTTTCTGGGTCTTTGCCCTTCACAGGGATGGGCCCCGCAATGTCGGCTGACATGCAATACACATCCGGGTGAACTACACCGTGGTGGCGGCGGCCGTTTCCGGCACCGTGCACGCAAACTGCACAATCACGGCGGTACGGCACGTGATTGTTCGCAACATGCTGTTCCCAATCCGCTTGGGTGAATTTCATGATGCGGTAACAGGGCCAACGTTGGAGTGCGTACACGATGGCTTGCACAAACCCCGGCGCCCACACTGGAGACACACGGCTGTCGGCGCTACCACAAACCTGCGATACCTCACCCTGAAACGCTTGCAAGTCTCTAAGGTCGGGCAAGTTGGTGCCAACAGTTGTGGGTTTATCGCCCGCGTGCCCCAACGGACCTTGACGGAAATGCACCTCAAACAAACCAGCCTCTTCAGCGTAAGTTTGCCACAGCGCGGTATTCCAAAACGACGGGGCGCTACCCACAGCAGAATGGCTTGAAGCCATGTGGTGTTCAACCGACGGTTGCTCCAACATGAATGCCACCATGGATGTTCCATCCGACGGGTTAGGGTGCACACGCCTCCCGGCGGTGGAAAGTGCATGCAACCACAACATGCGAGCATACAAACCCGTATCACGATCAACGAGATCACGCTCGTCAGAGGTGAGAGTGCTCAGGCCAAACGGTTCAGTGGGCGAGCGGAGTGGATGTGGTCCATCGGCGCGGTGCCCTGACATGGACCACGTGCGGGTTGGTGGACCTCCAATGACCGCCGCAACTCGTCCCAACTTTGCAACCTTAGCAAGAAGCGTCCAAAGCGGATCATGGTAAAGATCTTGGCTCCTTGAGCGGCAAATGTCAAGCTCAACAACAACTGTATCCTGCGACTCCAATCGTTTGAAAGCCTTGTGCGAGCCAGGGCCCGCAAACAAGTGAACAACCCAATTGGATGCTCGATGAAGTGCCTTCCTCCTTCGCCGGTTGAGGTTTGGCATACCTTCTTCAAGAGCTTTCCACAAAGTCTTGGAGTCCACATCTTCCGATGGGAGTAGGCCTGACAATGCACGATCGGGCACATCCTGAAAGAATGGCGCCGTGGACACTGCCATGTGGCCCGCTGCTGGCGCTGACGAGCTAACATGCTCAACCAAATGATCCCACCATGTGCGCTGCATCGCGATTTTCGCTTGTCTGATGCGATCCTTCCCCTCATCCGTCCTTCGCCTGAGCTCCTCAACCTGTTGCATTTTGTGCTCCTCCAACCGTGATATCAACGTGAGGGCCTGGCTCTCAACCAATTCCGGGCAACCGTTTTTGACCCTAAGCCTCAACGACTTACCATCAGGAGGATACAGCTTGCAACTACCGGCTGACCAAACCAGTTTATACCCAAGTTGCTCGATGATTGCGCCCATTGGGACTATTGGCTGCACTAGGCCATCCCTCCCGGGAGGCAGGAGCAAAGTACCTGAGGATGTGAGCCGCATTGTTGTGGTGCTATCGCCGGCTAAACTCACTTGTACTTCCGATGCGGCCTCCCACTCCTCCTCATCCATCGCCTGCCTCATGGCATGGGTGGCCCCAGAGTCCAAAAGCGCATATGCTATGGGTTTGGGGGGCTCAAGCAACCCCCCATTCTCGGCTCGAGAATGGGGGTTTGCCAAACCCTGATTTTTGGCATTTCCCAACCCCCGGGTTGGAGCCTCCTGATGGGGGGGTTGGGAGTCCCGGTTTGGGAGACCCGAAACCGGGAAACAGCTTGCGGGCACGACTGAGCGAATCGTCAGCCTCTTCACCGAAGGATTGGGTGCAGACGATGCGGGCGCAGCCGGTGCCGGTGGCACTGAGGGCTGCTGCGATGCAGTACTCAAGCCTTCCGGCTGAGGTTGAGGCGGCTGGGCTTGCGGCGTGGTGCCGCTGCACGGTGGATTGGCCTCCAACTGCCTCAAAGCCTGGACTGCCTGTTGCATGAAGGTTTCCATGTTGAGCACTGGCGTGGCTTGGACAACGGGTTGGCCCGAGGATGTGGAAGCTGCCTGTACGGACGGTTTTTGATCCGGTGCTTTGGGTTCCGCCTTACCGGCCTTGCAATCCTTAGCGCGATGCTCCTCGGAACCACAATTCAAGCACTTCTTAAACCGTTCCGCCTTAGACAACTCGTTCATGGAGTGTTGGCTTTTGCACTTGGACCCAAACCTACACCCCTTCGGCGAAAGGAAATACTTGCATGTGTTGGCATTCCCTCCACCTTTGCCTCCACTCCCCTTTCCCGGCTTATCCCCAGCAACACCAGCTGCCTTCAATGCCAGGTTACCTGATCCACCCTTTTTGGCAACATGAGCTCCAGCCAAAGTCTCAAACTCGGCCAACAAATGTTTGTGGTAGGATTTGACCGCCTCTTCCGAGGGTCGACCATGCAACTGCAGTGCACTTTTCACCATCTCGGTTCGCCATGAAACCTCCGGCTCCTTAGAGATGACGGGCTTTGTCATTGAGGTTAGGCCTCCCACCAACACCATTGGGTCCGGCAAACTCATACCAAAGTCTCATTGCACTTTTGATACCACCGTCCCCACGCCCTCAATGCTGACACACCTGAGGCTGCATCCTGCACCACATGGGGATTTTGCAAGTTGCTCAACACCAGGTTGCGTTCCCCTATTCCCCCGGGCTGGTAGGTCGTGTACAGCCTAAACAGGATTTGCGAAGCAGCTTGATTCGCCTTACGAGCAATGATATCGGATTTCACTGTGGGGTCCAGGGCATCCAAAAGCATCGCGCATGCACGTGCATTCACTCTTCCCCACTTGCCTTCGGTAAGCTCTGGCCTCTCGTCAGGCTCACAATGGGGGATGCGACGACCCACTTATCGTACGCATCTTTGCTTACCTGGACTACCCCTGCCCACCATAGTTGAGAAGAGTCCGAAAAGTCACTCATCAAATCCGCAATAAGCTGCAACCAATCCTGGAATTCCAGCGAGCCTCCAGCTGGATCGGTGGGGCTAGTCTGGGAAAGGTTGTAATGCCCGTTTTCACCGTTTCCGGGGCATCCTCCTTCCTGCTACTGCTAAGGTGCTGGGCTTGCAAAGTTTGCAGTTGCTGCACTCCCAACAATACGGCATCAAGCACGGTGTTACCTGATGTGCGAGGGCCTTGGGTTCCCCCCGGCGACACACTGGCTGCTCCTACTGGCGCCGTGCTGGCCTGAGCAGCTGAAGCCTGGGGAATTGGGGCACTCGCGGCAGCAACTGACTAGAAACCAGAGCCCGAAGCCCTGATCTGGCCCAAACCCGGGTTTTCGGCTCGAGAATGGGGGTCTGGGCCAGAAGAGGTGGAATCCCCTTGCAGCCCTTGCACACCCGATAATGCGCTGCTTGGCTGCCCAACCCTTCCGGGTGGCGCTGCATTGCTAGGTAACCTTTGGGAACCTTGCAACCCCGACCAAAAGTTGGACCATAAGCCTGAAGTTGCTGAAGCTGCTGTTTGAGCGGGCGCTCTCAAAGCCTCAACCGCCTGCGCTGCAGCATCATGCACCTGATACGCTATTGGAGTGCGCACTTGCGCATCCTGAAGGGGTGGCCTGGGAACCTCAACAAGGGGTGTCGTTGGAGCCATTGGGGCACTACTGGTCATTGCCACTTCTCTCCTTACCTGTTCCCTAAGAGCTTGTTCCCTTTGGGCCGCCTCCTCCAGTTGCCTCCGCATCCTCTGTATTTCCAAGTCCTGAGCCTGCGCCCGTTGATCAAACCCCGCTAGCTGCCTTGCAACCTCAGCTTGAATCGCTTCTTGGGGCAGGGACGATGAGTCTGTTCTCGATGGGGGTTTTTCGGGCAGGCTACCTTAAAGTAAGGGGGCCCTTTGTTCTAAAGCTTGCATGCGCTGCAACATGTCCGCGCTCAACAAGGAGCCATCCCTTCCAGGAGGCGGTGCAAAGGAAGTGGGTGTACCACGCGCTCCCAACTGTGGTGGCGAGCTACTCTGCGAACCCAAACTCCCTTCTCCCAGAGCCAATTGCCTTGGAACACCGCTGGGACTATCACGTGATTGTGATGTGATTGCTCGTGGTGGTGTGGCGTGTGTGCCTTGCGCCACTGCGGGTACCTGCACCACCTCAGTGCGCGCTACACGGAAAAAGTCCCCAACTCGCGTCATAAGCTGGAGCCCTGTACCAGGGAAGCCCTCAACCATCTCAGCTATGGTTGGCAATCCCTGCTGTGACCGTGGGGTGACAAACCCCTCCGTGGAAGCACCAGCGACTACTCTACCCCCTGGCTCTGCGTCACCACTCTCGGTACCTAACATGCCAGTGCTAGCCTCTAGCCCTGGGCTCCCGCCCGGCGCGACATTGCGGGTATCGGCACAACCATCTGTACCTCATCACCGCCTTCAGTGGCGGTCGACACCGGTGGCATTCCCCCTGAGTCTGCGCTAACCCCAGTCTGGTCTATGCCTCCAAGTGCCCCTCCCGTAGCCATAGGTTCAAAGCCCATTCCACCTGTTTGGCCATGTGCAGGTGTTGGCGTTGAACCTGGTGCATGTTGCAAACCATCCCTCCCGGGAGGTGGGGATGACTGCTGTGTTGTGGTGCCGTAGCCCTGCCCAAGCGTTGGGCTCATAACCTGCTGGAGCGAACCAGCAGGTTGAGAGGTAGACACAAGTGGAGTAGCTAATTCCCTTGTCCCATACTCCCCAGAACCCGGCATGGCTCACTCAGAGGCGGAGATTTTACACGCAAGCAAAAGACAAAACAAGTGAAGTCTGTGCTACTTGCGAGGGCTTGGCACCTACAAGTATGAATGTGCAGATGTGCTTAAAATGCATTGCTCAAGACCTACTGTGCTTGGCCTACGAGCAAAAGGAAAAAGGACATGTACACACGGCATGAGCTGCAAAAGAAGCATGCACTTCAGCAGAAGCCCTTACATTAAGGAAGCCTGTACTGGACCCTGAGAAGCTCTCCTGAGCTCTTCCTTGGAGTGCGCATGGCGGCAAAGATCACCCAGCTTGCAGCTGCCGTAGTCTAGGCAAAGAGGGCTCAGGGTCTAGGGTTTAGGGTTGAGGGCTTTGGGTTGAGGGTTCAGGGATTAGGGTTGAGGGTTTCACTCTTGTCCGAAAGCACAGGGACTGCAGCGGCTAAAGCATCTCATGACAGTTGAGCTTCGGAGCAAGACAGTGCCTTTGAACTCGGGTTTAGGGTTTAGGGGTTTAGGGTTTAGGGTTTAGGGGGAAACTTTGACAGATTTCTGGGTGCGAGGCAGTGGAAGCAGCACATGGTCGTCTTGTAGAACCTCGTGTCTGCGTCATCAAATTGCATCCCGTCCGAGAGCCCCAAAGCTTTGAATAAGGAATGCAGTGCCCGATACATGCTAAACACCGCTCCTACTGAAGGGCTCCTTTATGTGGAAGAATCTCCACTAGATCGAAAGCACTCCTTGTGTGATTCGTGGTGTATGATCTCTGAGTGCAGCCTGGACAAGATGCTTCAACGACCTGCGACAACGGGTTGCGACCAAAACGTACAGAATCCCCACATCAAAGCCTGATATTGCCCTCGAGGCCTAAACCCTCTTCCCCTGAGCCCTAGCCCCTCCCCCCCTCCCTCCTAGGCCCTAAACCCTAAACCCCCAGCTCCCTCCCCTCGCCTCCGAAAAGAACGCAGCGCTGAGACTCGGGTCCTGGCTTGTCCGTCGCGCGAAGCTCATCAAGGCTGTGGGCAAAGCTGCAGTCCTCATGGGGGTTTCGTTTTTTTTTTTTTTTTTAAAGTGTGTTGGGCCTTTCTCACAAACCCCGGGTTTAAGGTTTAGGGTTCAGAGGTTTAGGGTTTAGAAGTTTGGAGGTTCAGACTGTAGGGTTTAGAGTTTGGGCGTTTAGAAGTTTAAGGTGCAGGGTTTGGGGGGTTTAGCAGTGGATGGTTTAGAAGTTTAGGGTTTTAAGGGGTAGGGTTTAGAAGTTTAGGGTTTAGGGTTTGCAGCAAAAGGCTGTGGGGTTTAGGGTTTAGAAGTTTAGGGTTCAGGGTTTAGGGTTTTCAAGTTCAGGGTTTTGGGCTCAGTTGCAAAACCCTGAAGCCCGACGCCCTCAACAACACACCATAAGAACCCTAAACTCTGGTAGCCCCGCGCCCCAAACTCCAAAACCCCTAAACCCCAAAACTCACAACCTCGGAAAGCCCCAAAACACCATGGACAAAAATGGCTGAACCCTTAAATAGCCCGTCAGAAGCCTAAAATAGGGGGCCTTAATAATTAGAATGGGATTTTGGTGTATATTATACTCTAGCTATAATAAGGAACCCTAGGGAATGATGTTGGTATTTATGTAACCCCCGATACTAAACCCCTATAATAGCCCTTATAGTATTCCTTATAGACCCTTTTCGAGGAGCCCTTAAAGGACCTGCCAGGTAATTATTTAGGCCCATCTATTACTGTGTTGGCCACCTCGCGGTCGCAGTAGCCGGTCGTCATAAACGCTTTGCACATCGCAGTCTTCCTGCCAGACTATGTGGGGCGGAGGTTGAGTATAAGGTTTAGGGTTTAGGGTTTTAGGGTTTAGGGTGCAGGGTTTAGGGTTCAGTCTTCTTTCGGGCGAGTTGGGGGTGGGGGCTTAGATTTTGGTTTAGGGTTCTATCAGAGGGTTTGGTGGAGAGTTGGTTCTACAAGGGTACCAGAACGGTGCCCTAAACCCTCAACCCCAAACCCTAAACCCTAAACCCCGGTTTTGCGCTTTTGGACTTCTGGGCTGCAGGGCACGGAGCCAACAATACGATCCTACGGCACTCATTTTAAGCTACAGATACCCAGAGACTCCAATATCCTTTAATTAAGGAATATTCCTTAAATTATAGTAGGATCCTTAATATGATTTAAGGTATATTCCCTAATTAAGGGATATTGGAGTCTCTGGGTAAATCCAAAACCTAAACGTGCCCTGCGTCCTTGCTATGGCAAACTCGATTCGCACCAACTCCGAAACCCTAAACCCTGCCTTAACCCTGAAGAACCTACCTCTTTAGGGTTCCCTATTATGATTTCCTTATATAAGTCCTTAGAAGGGTAGGTTCTTCAGGGTTAAGGTGAACCCTAAACCCTAAACCTTTCAACTCCCAAACCTTGCCTAAACGCCGCAAGTCTACACTCCAATTTCCCTGACAGAACTACTGGAAAGCGCGTAAAGGAGACCGTAATTGCACCTGTAAAAATATCCGAAACTCTCATCCTAAACCATAACAGTCAGAGGAACCCTTGAAGGAGCCCTTAAAGGAACCTGCCAAGGAGGCCGATCCCTTATTAAAGGAGTCCTGAAAGGAGCCCTTAGGTAGAGGAAGCCTTCAATCATGGAGACCTACAGATTCGAGATCCTTTAAAGGAGCCCTTTCTCCCCTACAGGAGCCCTAAGCCTATAGAGCCTGTATTGAGCAAGTATAGATCCCTGAAAGGAGCCCTTTATCAAGAAGCCCTATAGATCCCTTCAAGAATCCCTTTGAAGGAAGTGCATCACCGGTGTGCCTGAGGTCCGGCGCGGATTGCAGCTCTTCCATACCATGAGCAAACTTGCAGAACTTCCGGCCTTGTGAGGGGGGTTTAGAGCATTTTTAGGGTTTAGGGTTCAGGGGCTTAGGGTTTAAGGGGGTTTAGGGCTTAGAGTGTAGGGCTTATGGCCGAAAGTATACGGCTTCTTCAAAGAGTAATATCACATACCCCCACCCTCTTCTGGTTGTTGAAGCCCCTATACCAAAACCTAAAGCCTTATGGAACCCTTATCAAACCCATATCCAAGCCGTATGGAACCCGAACTTGCGGAACCTGGGAGAGCCCCGGTAGAAGTATAGCAACCCTTCCCAGAGACTCCAAAACCGCTTAATTAAGGGATATACCCCTAAATCCCTAAATCATATTAGGAATCCTATTATAATTTAAAGTGGATTCCTTAACTAAGGGGTTCTGGAGTCTCTGGGTTCAGGCACCCTTGTAGAACCCTCATATCTGCCGTTGTAGAACCCTTATGGAACCCTTCTAGAACCCTTGTAGAGCCCTTACAGCAGCCCTGATAGAACTCTTACAGAGCCCTTGTATACCCTAAACCCTGTACCCTCAACCGTACACCCTATACCCTATACCCTATACCCTAAACCCTATACCCTAAACCCTTTACCCTAAACCGTACACCCTATACCCTAAACCCTAAGCCATTGGCCGCCCGCGCCCGGCGGCGGCCGGTACCACTGAACGCTACCGCTTCGAGATCTGCTTGCTTGGCCAAGCAGATCGAGTCTACCAGACCTGATTTGGCACTGCTAGCCATGGGGCACAATAGTAAAATTGGGTACCCTTATCTCCCAGCGCGAGAACCCTGGCGGGGACGGGACCTGGTAGAAAGAGCTTGACGAGCGACCCTGGCGGGTATGGCGGGCGACTCTGGCGGGGACGGCTGACGACCCTGGCGGGGACTTGGTGGACGGACGACTTTGGCGGGGACGGCGCGCGACCCTGGCAGGGACGGCGGGCAACCCTGGACGACTCTGCTGTGACAGCAAAAGGGCCAAAAACAGCTTGGCAGACGACTCTGGAGGGGGACGGCGGGCGACCCTGGCGGGGACGGCGGGCGACCCTGGTGGGGACGGCGGACGACTCTGGCGGGGACTTGGCGACTCTGACAGGGACTGAAAAAGCGACTCTGGAGGGGATGGCGCTTTATCTCCCAGCACGAGAACCCTGGCGGGGACGGGGCCTGGTAGAAAGAGCTTGACGAGCGACCCTGGCGGGGATGGCGAGCCCTCTGACGGGGACGGCTGACGACCCTGGCGGGGACTTGGTGGACGGACGACTTTGGCGGGGACGGCGCGCGACCCTGGCGAACCCTGGCGGGGACGGCGGACGACTCTGCTGTGACAGCAACTAAAAAGGCCAAAAACAGCTTGGCAGACGACTCTGGAGGGGGACGGCGGACGACCCTGGCGCGGACGGCGGGCGACCCTGGCGGGGACGGCGGACGACTCTGGCGGGGACTTGGCGACTCTGACAGGGACTGAAAAAGCCAAAAACAGCTTGGCAGACGACTCTGGAGGGGATGGCGGACGGGACGGCGGGTGACCCTGCGGGGACGGCGGACAACTCTGGTGGGGACTTGGCGATGACTTTGACAGGCACGAAAAGGCCAAAAACAGTTTGGCAGACGGACGACCCTGGCGGGGACGGCGGGCAACCCTAACGGGGACGTCGGACACTCTGGCGGGCACTTGGCTTTGACAGCAACTAAAAAAGCCAGAAACAGCTTGGCAGACGATTCTGGAGGACGGCGGACGACCCTGGCGGGGACGGCGGGCGATCGTGGCGGGGACGGCGGACGACCCTGGCAAGGACGGCGTAAGGACCTTGGCGGGGACGGCGACCCTGACCAAGCGACCCTGGCGGGGACAGCGGGGTGACCCTGCGGGGACCCAGTTCCTCCAAAAAGAGCTTTGCGGACAACCTGCGGGGCCCGTTCGTCGTCCTTCTCTTTGAAGTAAAGACGCAAAACAAGCTTTTTCTGGTGTGGACGGTTCGTCGTCCTTCCCTCTGAGGAACAGGCCAGGCAAACAGCGACCAAAGTCTGGCCACCCGGCGCCACACAGGAGCTCAGCGGGCCAATCTGGCCGGAGACGGTTTAAACGCTCAAAAAATACGGACCCTGGCGGGGACGGCGACCCTGACCAAGCGACCCTGGCGGGGCAGCGGTGTGACCCTGGCGGTGACGGCGGACGACCCCTTGAAGGACTCGTGGACGATCCAGTTACTCCAAAAAGAGCTTTGCGGACAACTCTGCAGGGCCGTTCGTCGTCCTTCTCTTTGAAGCATAGACGCGAAACAAGCTTTTTCTGGTGTGGACGGTTCGTCGTCCTTCTCTGTGAGGAACAGGCAAGGTAAACAGCCACCAAGGTCTGGCGCCACACAGGAGCTCAGCAAGCCAATCTGGCCGGGGACGGTTTGTCAGTTTGTCGTCTTCTCTCTCAAAAAATAGGTTAAATGGCAAAGCAAAAAGCCACCATCGTCTGGCGACCGGGCGCTATCACTCCAGAGCCTTAAACGACCCAGGCGGCACACTTCGTCGTCCTTCTCTCTGAAGAATCGACGACTCTGGCAGGAACCGGGCGAAAAAACCCTGGCGGCCGACTGGATGATCAGCACTCTTGGCCGGACTGGCACGGACAGCGGACGGCTGCAGACCACTTCTGGAGGCCTGGCACTGGGCCCTGACGGACGACTCTGACGACGGCTGACGGACGACTCTGGCGGCCGGCGAGGACGAGCGAGGGCGTCGCTGCTATTTTGTGACTACATCACTCGGATGTCCCTTTGACGTTCCGCAACATTGCAACGTCTTTTCGGCTAGTGCAGCACTCGAATAAGAAGAAGCAGAACACAAAACCCGTTCTAGTCCTGCTTCGGGTGGTTGTGGGGTGGTTCCACGTTACGAAGACGGCGCGACCCACGACCACTCCATGGGTGGGGCGCGCCGTGGCACTGTGACACACCCTAAACCCTAAACCCTATACCCTAAACCCGATACCCTGTACCCTAAACCCTGAAGGCCTGATTCTAGAACACTCGGGCTCCGACTGCAGCGCCCGCTTTGAAAAAACATGCAGAGCTTGGTCCTGCGGAGCTTCTTTGGATCTAGGCCCTTAAGGCTTTATGAGGGTTCTATAAGGGCTATATAAGCTCCTATAAAGGGGTTCCATAAGGGTTCTATAAGGGCTCTCTAAGGGGTTCCATAAGGTTTCTATAAGGGCTCTATAATGGGTTCCATAAAGGGGTTCCATAAGGGTTCTACAAGAGCTCTCTAAGGGGTTCCATAAGGTTTCTATAAGGGCTCTATAGTGGGTTCCATAAAACTTATACAAGGGCTCTATAAGGCGTTCCAAAAGGGTCCTTTATGCAATCGGTCATGCGGACTGTCAAACGGGTCCTTTAAGGGCTCTATGAGGGGCTCCTGTAAGGGCTCTAGAAGGGTTCCATGAGAGGTCTATGGGGGTTTAAGCTTTTGGCTTCAAGGATCTAGAGCCTCACAGGGCTTCCGGGCTTATCTTGGTTTGGGGTTTAGGGTTTGGGCTTGCGGGTTTAACGGCTTCAGGGTCTAGGGCTTAGGGTTTTAGGGTTTGGGATATAGGTGTTGGGTTTAGGAGTTTAGAGTTTCGGGTTTAACGGCTTTAGGGCCACAAGGATGTCAGCGCAACTAGCACAACCTCGGGTGGGTGCGGAAGGGCAGCGTGGCTGAGTGCTCAGTCTGCTTCTGCAGCTTCCGTGGAGAAGCACAAACTCTAAACCGTAAACACTTCCACGTGACAAGTCTAAGTGGGTTCACTACAGGGACCGGACACATTTCTGGCGGCTGCCAGGAGTTCGTAAGCCAGCGTTGAATGGAGTACGGAGGGAGCTCCGTCGCACAGAAGGGGGCGAAGGACATCGTCGTCACAAGATCACAATTGTCACGAAACATCATGGCAGCCCCTCGCGGCGAGCAGCAAAAGCTTGAGAGAGCGTGTAGGAGCACAGTGGACTTTTTGAGAGCGTGTAAGAGCGCAACGGCTTTAATGCTTTGGGCCTTTAGGGCTGTTTCTTAAAGTCTATGGTTTAGGGAAGGTGTGAGGGCTTTCGGGTTGGGGCTTTGTTTCGAGCTCCTGCCGACGACACTCACGCAACAAAGCGGCTCCACAAAGCGTCCGGGAGGCCCTAAACCAAAAGAAACCCTAAATGCCCAAAACCTTATACCTTAAACCCCTTTAACTACGGCATGGAGCTTAAGCTATGTAACGACCCTCTATAATTCAACGTATAGTCCTCCATGAAAGAGTTCTGAAGCCTCAGGGAACCCCTTAACCTTTGTAGACACTTCTTAGCCGTACGCAGATGAAACCCGCACGGAACCCCGCACGGAACCCAAAAAAGGAACCCAATCATCAGTTGTTCTTTGCTGTTGCTTTGGGGGGTTTGCGGTTCCTCTCAGGGTTCCTTTAAGGAATCCTTAAATGGGTCGCTCGGGGGTGGTTGCAGCGTGCCAACTGTCGCACAGGGAATGATGCATTTGCGCACGCACAGCAGCTTTTACACAGGGGCTTGACTCACTGCCCACCGCAAGTGCCACCCTCTTCGAGTCGCACTTAAATGGAAAGGTCAGGGGGCAATCTTGAGTCTTTTGGCTTGACGTGGACGTGGCCGATCTAGCCAGAAGCTATGCAGTCGTCGCCACCACCGTAAATAGGCTTGACCCTTTGGATTTGGGACTGGTCTCTATGATTGCAGTTTCACTGGGGGAGTCAGACGCTGGGAAAGGAAGTTCACCGTGTTTTGAAGTTGGGGTTCAGGCAGCCCAGGATCAGCTCTAAACCCCAAAACGTCGGAACAACTTGGTGGCGCGATCTCACTTACACAAGATGCTACCATCGTCATGCTGTGGTGCAAATAGCATCGCCTTGGATGCAAAATTTTCGGCTGCTGAGTCATCGCACGTGGGTTGAGGTTTAGGGCTTTCGGGTTTCATTAGGATTTAAGGGTGCTCAGACGCAAGTAGCCGAGAACGGGGCTCTACCCCGGCTAAAACATGCTAAGACACGGTGAAAAATGTGAGATGAGGCACTCAGATTCATCGCGCAGCCCTTGCAAAGCACGCTGGAGATGCCTCCTGTCGCACGGTTTGAGGTTTAGGGGCCCAGAGACTCCAAAACCCCTTAACTAAGGAATATACTTGAAATTAAAATTCGGATTTTAAATGAAATTGAATAAAGGTATATTCCTTAATACAGGGGTTTTGGAGTCTCAGGGTACCCTAACCCCCAACCCTGAACCCCTAACCCCTATAGATCCCTTATAGACCCCTTAAGGGAATCTAAAGATCAAGGGGTTTTGGAGTCTCTTGGACCCCCCAAACACTAAGCCAAGCCCCGGCCGGCTCCTGCAGGGCATCACACAGACGCCTCCGTGACCTTCGGCCTCAGATAGTCAGAGGCTTCTGTTGGGCGGGGGTTGGGATGTGGGGGTTTAGGTGGTTTTCGGGGTTTTAGGGGTGTTAGTGGCTTAAGGGTTTAGAGTTTAGGGGTTTAGGGTTTTAGGGGCTTTAGTGGTTTAAGGGTTTAGAGTTTAGGGGTTTAGGGGTCTAAGGGTCTAGGGGTTTAGGGGTTTAGGGGTTTAGGAGTCGAGGGGTCTAGGGCCTAGGGGCTTTGAGGGGTTGAAGGGTTTGGGGTCTGGGGTTTGGGGCGGCTCAGGGCTTATGGTTCGGGCACCCCGGGACCGACCCTTCACTACCCTCATGGCTTCCATGGGTTTTCGTAAGGCACAGGTTCACGCACTGCTTGTTGCGAAGACCTTCTGTTGATGCCCAAAAACCCTGCATGACCTAGATCATCGCACATATCTCACTTCGCAGCGTCCGTTTCCCCGCAACCCCTTAGTTTCAATGTTGCATCGCCATGGAGTCATGCAGGATTTTGGGCATTCGCACAGGCGGTGGTTTTAACCCCTCCCTCCTTGCAATATTGAAATTAGGGGTAGCAGGGGAGCCATGGGGATGTTCAAAGTCATGCAGGATTTTGGATCAACAGTTTCACATGCTTGAAAAACCAGCCAAGCTGCGTTTGTATGAGCTGATAACCCAAAAGCCAAACCCTCAACTGTGGCTTGTCAATTTGAGTTTGTGATTATTTTAGTTGATTGCCCATACGAGGCCAAGGGAGTCCGAAACCCTGAACCCTAAACCTTACAGCCATGAAACGTAAGGATTGGGCGGTCAGGCTGGACAAGGCAAAACTACATCATCTACATCTAAGTTTACATATACACTGACTCCTATTAGACTCACAGCAACAGCAACATAGAACTAGCCGCGAGGCTCTGGGTTCAAGGGTAACAGATATCTTGGTTTTAGGGTTCGTGGGCTTAGCCATCAAAACCACGGCATGTGCCAAGCCCTAAACCCCTTCCCACACCCTAAACCCCAAACCCTAAACCCGTAAACCCAAAACCCGTAAACCCCTAGACCCTAAACCCCTAACCCCTACACCCCTGAACTAAACCTCCGAGGCACTTGTGCTTCATGACCTTGTGCCTCGGTCCGGGTGGAACGGGAAGAGTGACTCACTCGTACCCGGAGACTCCAAAACCCCCTTCATTAAGGGATCCTTAAAGGGATCTATAGGACTTCCCAGAGACTCCAAAACCCATTAGCTAAGAAATATACCCTAAATCTTATGAAATCTTGGTATAATTTACGGTATATGCCTTAACTAACGGGTTTTGGAGTCTCTGGGTATTGGGGCCGGAACAACTCGAACGAGGTTCCTATGGTTAGAATCAGGTTTAAGATTCCTATACTTTTCATGATTAGAATGGGGTTTAAGGTTCCTATACATAGAATAGGGTTCCTTTACAAGGTTCTTGTCAAGGGGTCTGGAAGGGCTACTATGAGGGCAGTATGGGGGCCTCAATAATTTAGAATAGGGAAAGGGTATGCTTTAGAAGCTGCCCACACCCTGGAATAGTGACTATAAGGATTATATTAGGGCCCTGTTATATTCCTATTATACCACTATTACAGGGTGGGGGCAGCTTCTAAGGCATGCTGATGTGATTTGACACGAAGCCCGACGGATGACTAGTGGTAATTTTCCAGGCCCCGATATTGAGGGCTTCGGATGTGAAGGTGGAGGGTTACGGTTTTCGAAATTTCGGTTTCGCTACGGCTGTCGAAATTTCGGTTTCAAGTTCACACTGAGCACTACAAAGTCTCATAAGTCTGCTGCACAAAGGTGTACTCGACAGCACCTTCAAGTGGCCGATACACGAGTAATCGCAATATGAGGGCATTACTTATCGGGGCCTAGTATACTGTATATGTAGATGAAGAGCACTCAGGGCTAATTTTGGTAATTATTCCGGCCCCTATACAGCAACTCTGCTATAACCTACCATTGCCAAATAAATCTGAGGCTCTCGTGGCCCTTCATCGCCACATCCTGAGTAAGATTTTCTTGGAACAGTTTGAACCGGCAGGGCCAGGCCAGTACTAAGCAGCAAGACGTCTCACTTTGAGCAGGAACTGAGGCGCCGTCTCTGGTGAGGAAACCTCAGCGCATCGGATCAGCAGAACAGCCGAAACCAATTGCAAGATCTTCCAAGTACGTCACCTATGAACAGATTCAACCAGGTGGCAGCGTGGCACTGAACACTCATCCCTGTTCGGAAAGTCTGAATATGTGTCAGTAAAAGCTTATCAGTATACAGTAGGTTACTTGGAGGATCATGGGGCCTAGTAACTCGGATTAAAAGCAAGGTAACTATACTTGTAACTACTTATAACCCCGGTTTAGGTACTTACAACCTTGCTTGCTAAGTCCCCAGATCCTCCAAGTACGGTCTTATGCTTGGTCATTGACGTCCCTCTAATTTCCTAAACACTATACCTTAAACAACAGAGCCCCGCCCGCTTGAAACTGCGAGGGGCCTTAATGATTACGATTGTTGTTTGCGGTGTTGTACAGTATGACAATGTCAGGACCATAAAGGAACACTCGTCATAGCCATTCCGACCCCTAGATTACCCTAATCCCTAATCCCTAGACCGTAAACCCTAAACCCTAAACCCTAAACCCTAAACCCTAAACCCCTAAACCCTAAACCCTAAACCCTAAACCCCTAATCCCCAGACCTTGAACCCTACAACCCGGAACCCCAAACCTATCAAGGCTTCCCTAAAGGAACCCTGAACCACGGTTTAGAGTTTAGGGTTTAGGGTTTAGGGTTTAGGGTTTGGAATGAAAGGAACCCGGCAAAGGGAGCACGGTATCTCTCGAAGCAAGGGGCCGTCTTTGTTCTCGTCCAGCTTCTCGAACTCCTCCTTGAGTGACTCCTGCGAGCTAGCGAGTTTTTAAATGGGTGGTTATCAAAATTAGGGTCCCTTTTTGGATATCCTAGCTAATAGGTGCCGTATTATCACAGGGACCCAAAAAAGACCAAATTCTTGACAACCGCCCACATGTTTCTGAATGCCTTTTCTGCGAAGCCTGCTGGCCTCGAGAGAGGCGGGTAAGTTCAGGGTTCAGTGCTTAGCGCAAAAGGATGTTTAGGGTTTAGAGGTTTAGGCTTTAGGGGTTTAGGGTTTAGGTTGTCTCAGGCATCTGGGAGTTTAGGGTTATCTGGCTTAGGGCTTGATTAAGGGATTAGAGCTTGAGATTTCGGGCGTCAGGGCTTTAGGCTTATGGTGTTTGCATGCGTAGAGCGATGACGTACTCCATACTCGGAGATTGTTGAGCGTAATCGCATTCACTACACAGTTCATGTGTCCATACACGCAGTATATACATACATACATACCTACATACGTACGTACATACATACATACATAGTATATGTGCATATATATATATATATATATACATACATGTATGTCTACATATATATATATACACACATGAGGATGCTAGGCAAGGCAAGTGAAGTCAAAGCAGGAGCCCGCGTCCAGTGTTTCGCGGTCGACGGCACCGGTCCGAAGAAGCTGAATCTCGATGTAGTCAGACAAGGCGATCTTGGCGTCCTTAATATGGCGGGTAGGGTTTAGGTTTAAGGCTGTAGGGCTCAGGGTTTAGGATCCTTATTCAAAGGGATCTTTACAGGGTTATACGGGCTCTATAGGGTTCTGCATTGGCCTGAAGGATTAGAACAGGGATGTAGTCAGACAAAGCGATCTTGGCGTCCTTAATGGGGGGTGATAGGGTTCCTTCTTCATTCTTATAATTATGGTGTAGTAGACCACCAAACTAGGGGGCCTTAATAATAATACTAATCATAATAATAATGATTGTTATTATTATTAGAATAGGGCGTCCGGGGATTCCCTAGCCCTATTCTAACTCTCAAGGCCCCTGTTTTACTCCATCGGAGAGGGTGGAGCGGGTGGTTTGGGTTTAGGGTTTAAGGTTTAGGGTTTAGGGTTTAGGGAGTGCGTTGTTGGCGTCCTACAAAAGGCTTTAAGGTTTACGAAGAACAGCAAGGACCCTGCCCACGCCAAAAGCCTTGAACCCTACGTTCTAAGCCTCAAACTCTGCGCCCCGAACCTCAAACCCCACACCCTAGACCTGAAACCCTAAACCTGGAACCCCAAACCCGAAAACCCCAGAACCCGCAAATTCAAAACCCTGAACCCAAAAACTCTGATGCTTTTCAAGGGGCCGGAGGGTGGTTGAGCACATGCTGGGCGAAGCTCAACTGCACACAGATCCAAATGCGCTTGGAAAATCAGGAGACTTAGTAAGTGAGGTTATAAGTACCTGAAATGGGCTCATAAGTTATTCTAAGTATATAGTTACCTTGTGTATGATCATAGTTACTAAGCCCCTTGATCCTTTAAGTAGTTTCACGGCAACCTCCAAAAGCAGGACGTGCCCTAAACAGGACCCCAGTTGAGAACAAGCATAAGAACCTAAGAGGCTCCCAAAGACAACCAGAAACAGAATCCATGATTGTATGTGCAGACCAATAAGCACATGTACACAAACACATCGGCCTCGGTTTCGGTGATCTTCATGTGCATCTTCTCTTCGTTCTGGACAGGGCAAGTGATAACACTGTCTTGAAATCTCAACCACGATCTACAGGGTGTGCTGAGGGCAAGCTAGTTTAAAAGGGACATCCTTGCACCCTTCTCCCTTCAGTGTTGATAGTGTATGGCTGATGCAAGCTGTAAGCCATTCGAGCGCCTGCTCTTGCTGACAAGGTTGGCCATACAGTCGCTAAAAGATGTTTACTGGGTTCTTGTTGAGGAACTTGGTCTAAGTTACCACGATAGGAATCTATACTGGATAACTCTTCTTCCTTGATTTTGCAACATCCGCTCCTTTACAAGAACCCCGTCATCAAACGAAGAGTTATCAAGTGTTGCGTCCATCGACACCCTCTCCGCCTGTTTCGCAGCTGAACGATCGACGATTACCTTGGAGCGCTGTCGGTGGACATGTGTCACGCTGGTGTGAACATCTTCGTGAGGTTTAGCAACGTGCTAGTAATGCAGGGCCTTAATTCTTGGAATAGGGTTTTGGGGGGATCCTTTTGATAAATACACAATATATATATATATATATATAAACATACATACATACATACATACATATATAATGGGCCCCAAGGCCCAAAACCCCATTCCAATTTTTAAGGCCCCTACATTAGTGCTGGTGCTGCCGGTACTGCTGGTGCTGCTGCTGCTGCTGCTGCTGCTGCCGCCGACACAAGTGCAGGTGCAGGTGCTGCAGCGAACGCAGGCACCCCGGCGCTGTGGGCAAAAACCATGCCTGCTTTAAGGAAACCCCTTGAACCCTAAACCCAAACCCTTAAAACCTTAAACCATAAATCCTGAACCCTGAGATCCGTACGCCCGCACAAGTTCCCAGAGCAACGCCGAAGGCCGGTACCTCGGACTGCGCATAATCCAAGGCCTTAAGAATTGAAAAAGGGCTCCTTACAAGGATCATTCAACGTATCTGTAAGAATCCTTTAAGCGATGAGTACCGGAGCGTCAAGAATTAGAAAGGGGTATAATGTGGCATGGTTATTCTGGGGGACACAAGGAGGCAGAAGTCCGAATACTGTGTTATAGAACCCTTACAGATCTATTAAAATAGACCCCGTTACAAGATACCTTCAAGGAACACTAGACTGTTTTCCGGTCAGCAGGGAAGCGATCACTACTGTTCAGGCTATTGCTATGTTGTTGTCATTATCACTGTCAGTACCATTAACAGTATCATTATCAACATCATTACTCTTGCTATTATTGTTACTACTTTTGCTGCTACTAATGTTCTTGGTGCTGTTCTTCTTGTTGTCCTGATTATGTTATATAAGACTATTCTTGTTATTGCTTGTTTATTATGATGGAGCTTACTCTTATGATTTCTATCCCTGTTACAAAACATTGCCATTATCCCTAGACCCTGAACCTCAAACCCTAGACCCCTAAACCCTAAACCCTAAAACCCTAAAGCCCCTATGGCTACTAAGCTGTGGAAAGGCAAGGGTGTGGACTTCGGTCCCCATTGCTATTTGGGGTTCAGGGTTTAGGGTCTTTAGAGTTGAGAGTTTAGGGTTTAGGGCCTTTAGGGGTTAGAGTTTAGGGTTTAGGGTAGGTTTGGGAGTCTGCTACATTGATCATATTTGTGGTCAAAAGCTTTTGTACGGGTTGCTATCGTTTTAACAGATGTCTTCTTAATATGCGTTTGCCCGTCATTGTTTGCTAAACCGTAAACCCTGAACGTCAACCCTAAACCCTAACCCCTGAGCACGAAACCCTACCGCGTGATCTCAGCATCTTGCAACCTTCTTATCATCTTACCACCGTGTCATCTGTGTCTGTGTCTATTCTTCTGCTCCTGTACTACTTGGAAACCCTTTTCAGGAATCTCTTTGTAGGAACCCGTGCCGGAAGCCTGCACGAGGACTAGGGGCCTTCTAAGCCTTTAGCCGCCACCATGTAAGCACAAGCAAATCGGAGGCTCGCAGATCGGAGCCTGGGAGCCGTAGTGCAACAGTGGCGTATGCTATTCCGATCAAAACCCAGAACAACTCTATGCAACCGTAGAGGTTCTTCGGTAAACGGGCCTTACTAAATCCGATCGTAAACCCCAAGCGTTCTAGAAAGGCCCTGTTGTTGGGATCCCAATCATCCCATCAAGGGACGGGGCTATCACGTTGCGGCAATGCGACGTGCGGTTTCGGGTCAGAAATCATCAGCCCAAAGCCCTACACCCCAAAATCCTAAACCCTGATCCCAAACTCCTGCATCCTAAACCCGAAATCCCAAAAACATCCCAAACTCTACTATAAACCCCAAACCGCTGAACCCGAAACCACGGAAGCGTCGTCTTGGGCCCCCCGCACCGACGAGGCAGTAGAAGGCCGTGAAGATCACGGGGGTTTCACCCTCAGCTTTTGACTTTTCGTAATGAAAAGCCCTTGTTTAAAGGGCTTAGGGTCTATGGTTTGGGCTCAGGAACTAGTTCCTACTGTAGAGTCAGAGCCCACACCCTGCAACCCTACCCCTAAGCCCCAAACCCTGAACCCGTAAGGCATTTCCCACGAAACCGCCTTCACGTCCTGTGCTGAACCCTAAACCATAAACCCCGTACACCCAAAGCCCTCCCCACACATGGCGACATCTCAGCTCCCGGCTTCGCAAACAGACTGCAAGCCGGCGGTACTCAAGGCCGCCACGGCAAAGTAGAGGCCCTGGTTTGGGGGTTTAGGGCTTAGGGCTCAGGGGGTTGAAGGTTTAGGGGTTAGGGGCTTCGAGGCGCTTAAGGTTCAGGGGTTTAGGGTTTAGGATGTTTAAAACTTGGGTTTAGGGATGTTTAGGGTTTAGGAGGTTTAAGTTTCAGACTTTAGGGGGTTGAAGGTTTAGGGTTTAGGGGGTTTAAGGCCCTTAAAGCCCTTAAGGCCCTTCAGGTTTAGGGCTTAGAGCAGGGCGACCGCCGTGCGCCCGCAATATGGCCACGATTCGTGCAAAGGGCGTAGGCGCCACCGCCGAAAATTAGGGTTTAGGGTTTAGGGCGGGAGCTTAGGGTTTAGGTTTTAGACTGGGCTTTGCATATTGGCATCCGCCCCTTGTTGTGCTAAATGGTGATGGGTAGTAGCATAGTAAGGGTGGTAAAACAATACAATAAATATGAGCATGACGATGACAGCGACGATAGTTGCAATATTTACTCACAGTAAGAATGATGCTACTAGTAGCAATAGTAATAATGGTAGCAAAATAACATAAAATAACAATATCATAGTTATAATAAAACGGCAAGACCAACGACAATAGCTGTAAAAACAGTAACAACAGAAGCTAAGTAATAGACTTAACTGTTGGCAATAAGAAGAAGAACCGTAACGTAAGCATTAGGGCTCATAGTAGGCATCTTCTGAACACTTGTACTAACCGCAGCCATTATCGTTCTAGAAGTCGTAATCACCCTACTGATCATAGTACGGCTGATGATAATAAAAGCCTGCATTACCCACAATAAGGACTATACCATAATTCCCATAGTTTACGGTCATCAATCAATGCAGGATTTATATCACCAACCCCCTACATCCTAAACCCTCAACCCAAATCCCTATGGAACCCTAAACCCTATAGTTCCCTTTAAGGAGCCCTTAAAGGAAGGCCACCCCAAGCCCTAAAGGGCACCCCCCCCTCGCTCCGTGCCTTGATGAAGCTCCACTCGCAGGTGAAGGACTCAGTTGCGTGTGCAGGGCTCCCCAGAGTTGAGGGATTTCGGCTTAGGGCTCTTCGGGGTTTAGTTTAGGGATTAGGGGTTTCGGGGTTTAGGGTTAGGGGATTGGGTTTTAGGGTTTAGTTTAGGGATTAAGGGTTTAGGGTTTAGGGTTAGGGGGTTGGGGTTTAGGGTTTAGGGGATATGGGTTTAGGGTTGTACGGCCTTTTTTGACGTGCATTGGACCGCCGGGTTGTGGGTTCAGGGCTTCGGGTTTTGAGTTGGGGGTTTTGGGTTTACGGATTAGGGTCTGCGGTTTTGGCTTTGGGGTTTTGCTGGTTACACTTGTTGGGGGATCAGGGGACGCAGAAAGTAGGGCATTAAGTACTTTAGTTGAGGTCATGAACAACTGTCAGTACAGTTGCCTGATAGAAAACCCAACGAAGCCCTAGCTACTAGCTACTGTGCCAAGCTCCATGAGCCTTTCTGCACTGCTCACCTAAACGCTGCACCCTAAACCCTGAACCCTAAACCCTAATCCCCTAAACCCTCAAGAGCAGGACAAGTAGAAGTTGTGTGAGTTTCGCTTAGTACTGCATTTTCATTAGTTTCGAATCTTCATGAAATGTGTAGGAAGAGATCCCAGCTCAAATTCCAAACCAGCCCCAGCCTCAGCCCCACCCCTAGCCGCCTAGCCCCGGATGGCCCGCTCCCAAAATCAATGAAAGGCAAAAACAAAACTTTCGCTCAAAACCCCGAACCCAAACCCTATACCCCCTAAACCCCCTAAACCCTAAACCCTAAACCCTAAACCCTTAATCTACGCAACTGAGGGCCAGACTGCAAAGACAGCGCCAAGAAGGATCCAGAAGAGCCAAAAGCCCCACACCATCAGCAAACTGGCAGGGTCTAGGGTTGAGGGTTTAGGGTTTAGGGTTGAGGGTTGAGGGTTTAGGGTTTAGGGTTTAGGGTTTAGGGGGCTCATGGGACTTAGTAAGTTGGGTTTAGGATTCCTTTTAAGGGTAGTATAGGGTTCTATATTAGAGTTCCCTTTAAGGGTTTAGGGTCTACTTAAAGGCTCATGGGACTTAGTAAGTAAGGATATAAGTAGGTTATCATTAGGATAACCCCACTTAGGGGACTTATAACAGCAGTTATAACCTACTTACTAAGTCCCATGATCCTCTAGGTAGGGCTGCTTCGGGTCGAGGAGTTTCGGGTTTGAGGTTTAGGGTTCAGAGTTTAGGGTCCAGGGGTTCAGGGTTTAGGGTTCAGCGTTTAGGGTCCAGGGGTTTAGGGTTTAGGGAGGCCCTGAAAAGGAACCCTGACTTTGGAACTCCCAGCAGCAACCCGGAGCAGAAGATTCAAGAGGAGCCCTAAAAGGGAACCCTAATTCGGATCCCCAGGAATCCGAAAGGGAACCCTAAACCTTAAACCCTAAACCCCTACCCTACACCCTAAACCCAAAATTCTGAAGGAACCCCCCTAAACCCTAAACCCTAAACCAAAGAAAACCTAGCAGGAGTCCCCGACCCTGATCCCCAAACCCTAGTGTCGCCGAACTCCCCCCGCCCCTGTTTCACTAGGAAGCCCTGGCAACCCCCTCCTTAATGAGGGCTTAGGGGTTTAGAGGTTTAGGGGTTTAGAGGTTTAGGGTTTAGGGGTTTAGGGGTTTAGGGGTTCAGAGGTTTGGGGTTTAGGGTTTAGCGGTTTAGGGGTTTGGGGGTTTAGGAGTTTAACAAAGGAACTCGAAAAGAACAAGGGCCACAGGGCACTACTGGGTAACCCTTCCTATAAACGCTTCGACATCCCGAAAACAGAAGCTTCCCGGACTAGGGTTTAGGGTTTAGGGTTATTACAACGTACAAAGTACAACCCTACATGACGCTGCAAGACTCGGGCCCTAGTTCAGCTTTCTCAGGAATATCCTGTTCTTCTTGAAAAATTAAGGAACTTCACATTTAAGCTATATACCATAAGACTAAACTATGGTACGGTTGATGATCTAAATCCTGCATTACCCCTAGTATACCATAATTCCCATAGTTCAGGGTCCTTAAGGTAATGCAGGATTTACATCATCAGCCGAAGTAGTGGGGCTTCTCGATCAGGGGAGCTTGAATTCCCACTCCTGAACTAGAACCCGATGTCCCTTTTATTCGATAAGGAACCCACAGTGAGTCCTTAGGGGTACTAGAAGTGCCGTATCACTAGAGTTTCTACAGGGTTGCTATGTAGCTCTTGTTGTGAGGTATGTTGCTTCAAACAAAGCTTTGCTTGTCTCTGGCAGAGCAGCAAGCCTGCTTGAAAGGAAGAAACAAACTTCGCCGCTGCGGATGACGACTACTGCAAACCCTAAAGCTTCGGAAGCTGAGTGTTCAACAACACCTGGGTCAAAATACCGAACACATAGCACTCACACTTAGACTGCCAAACAGAACCATGGGTTGCTCAAGTAGGTTCCTCGGGCTTGGGGTTCAGGGTCTAGGGCTTAAGATTTAGGGTTTAAGGCCCTAAACCCTAAACCCCTAAACCCTCAAACCCCTAAACCCCTGAACCCTCAACCCTAGGGTTGGGGATGAGGTTTTTGGGTTTTGGGTCTTGGGTTCAAGGCTTGGGCTCGGCCACTTGCCTGGAGTTCTGAATGACGAAGCTCCTGACGTATCTAAGGATCGTTCCTGGGCCATGCTGGAGAGCATCTCTTGCAAATTGAGGCGGCGTAATACAGGGACCTTAATGACTAGAATAGGGTTTTGGAGCCCCCTATACTATCACTACAATACGGAACCACCAAGATAGTATAGGTAATTATTATGGCCCCGATATTAACAGCCAAAACAAACGCCAACACCGGCAAACCACAAATAGGTGGTTGTCAAAATGAGGGTCCCTTTTTGGGCTCCTATTAAAGTACGGCACCTATGATTTAAGGTGCCCAAAGAGGGGCCATAATTTTGACAACCACCCATATGTATAGCAACTTCTACAAGAGAAGCCCTAAAGTTGTCCATGGGAGGCAAAGCTCATTCTGACTCAACCCTGAACCCTAAGCCTTATTCCTACTAAACCCTAAACCCACTTCCTACTAAAACCCTAAACCCTAAGCCCATGGCATCGGCAACCCTAAGCCCAACTGCTCACTGCAGCAGGTTGCTGCTTTCTTCGTGGATCTTCATGATGTCATCCTCAGGAAGACGCCAGACTCTGCAAACGCACGGTTTAGGGGTCCTTTTTTTGAGTGCCATGACGCTCCTTTCTCCGGGAATGGAAGAATGGTAGTAATAGTAGTTATAATGTTACCCCATTCCTCCATTTCCTACTATCCCAAGGTAAGCTTGAACAAGATTTCCGCGATCGAGAATCACAAAACATAATGCAGGGGCCTATAAATAATTACCGATACTATTTTGGGGGGGTTACAGTATGATATACCCCCAAACCCTGTTAACATTTACATACCCATTATATGGCCCATTATAGGGCTTAATGGGTCCATCCTTTTACCCTTTGACTTGAACAAGATTCCCGCGATCCAGAATCACAAAACATAAGCGAAGCAGCAATGTTGACTCCATGGCCTTTGAAGATTCCGTGCCTGGCGCAGTTTGTTTATTTAGGGTTTGGGGCTTAGGGCTTATAGGGTTTAGGCTTTAGGGCTTAGGCTTTAGGTTTTGGGTTTAGGCTTTAGGAGTTTCAAGTCAGGGGCACCGGTTTAAGGGTTTAGAGATTAGGGTTTGAATGCAGCCGAGAGAGATCCAACAAACTGCTGTAAAGACAGCATCTTAGCACATGTCATGGTGTCACCATCTGGGTGGTTGTCAAGACTAGGGTCCCTTGTTGGGTACCCTAAATAATAGGTGCCATATTGAAATAGGGACCCAAAAAGGGACCATAATTTTGACAACCACCCATCTGTTGTCATGATGATTGGCCTTGGCTTGTAAAGGCCGTATCTGGATCTGCTATAATTCCGTGGTTACCAGATTGTGGGATGTTTTCGCTGGTGTACCACCTTCGACGGTGTTGTATTCTGCAATGCTGCTACAGTCTACTCCCCTTCTGTTGACAAGCGAACATGAGACCATTGCTTGGGATTTTGGTGGGTTCTAGGGTCATGGGGGTTTTGAATGGTTTAAGCTTTTTTGAGGATTTTGTGGTTTCGAATCATGGGATTTAGGGTCTTAACTATCAAAGCACCGGGCTTCCCCTCAGACACTCCCAAAATCTTTGAGACGAAGTCACTCTTGGTGAACACGCTGCAGCGTCTGTATAGCCAGGGTCTCCCGTGCCTTTGGGGCTAAGGGAGGATTTTCTGCAATCCCATGAGGTCTATTCAGATGCAGTGGAGCCTGGGACTTGCTTAAAGGATCATGGGACTTAGTAAGTAAAATTGAAGGTTATAAGTAACTATGCGTATAGTTACCTTATTTCCCTAGTTACTAAGTCCCATGATCCTTTAAGCGGGGTTCCGGGATTGAGGGTCCAAGACTTCAGAAGTCTTGAAAGCAGGGGCTCCTCTTGTCTTGGGGCTCAAACGCTCCGACAGGATGCAGTAGGCAGAACCCGTACTTTGGGGAATCTGCACTGCTGCTGCATGATACTTTAAAGGCAATCTAGCAACTAGTAGGGCATCTACTACTTGCTGCATCCTCCCAAAACGGCTTGGTGTCAGTGTTCCTTCAAGCGGTTCCTGCAATGGTTGTTTCAGGGCTCCTTCAAGGGTGCACGTCGTATAAGAAACCCAAAACCCTGAAACCTAAAACCCGAAGCCCTAAACCCTAAAACCCTTGACCGCAAGGGGTGCTGCGAGGGGTCTTTTTGTACGGTCCCGTCGTCACGGGGCATCCGCTCTTGAAGACCCTAGCTTGCAGAGCTATGCTTCAGAGGACGGCGGTAGAGGAGGAAGCTTGGAAGTTTAGGGTTTAGGTCCTAGGGCTTGTGGGGAGGACGTGGAAGCTTTAGCCAGATGTAGTAATATCGGAGCCTTACATTCAGAAGGGTTTCGAGTGATGCTACAACACAGGGACCCGAAGGGATAGTATCGGCAATTATGCAGGTGCATGTAGTAGGCAGTTGATTGCTGGTATCCCAAAAACAAAGCACGAATAGACAAAACCAATCTTGTAAACCCAAACCCCGAACCCTAAACCCGTAGTACCCAAACCTCTAAAGCCCCTAAACCCTATTTACAATCCCCAACCCCCAAAATCCCATAGGCCCGAAACTAAACCCCATAAGAACCCTAAACCCTAAACCCCTCAACCTCACACCCCTGAACTCAAGGCATCATGTAGGAACCTGACTTTAAGAAACCATGGGCCTATAACCCCCAAAAAAGGGGTCAATTAAGGAGCCCTAATAAAGGCGCAAGGCTTCTCAATCAGCTTCCTACATGGTTATAGTACCCGTATAGATCCCTTATGCATCCTTCGTAGTAACCCTTGTAGCCCCCTTTAAAGGAACCCTAATCAAGTCTCAGGGTTTCTTAATCAGGTTCCTATACTTGGAGGCTCATGGGACTTAGTAAGTAAGGTTATAAGTAGGTTATAATTAGGATAACCCCACTCAGGGGACTTATAACCCCAGTTATAACCTACTTACTAAGGCCCATGATCCTCTAAGTATCAGGGTACCAGCCCCAGACATGAGTCCAGGGTTCTCCCTTCGGCGCGGTTTCAAACTTCTCCATGATCTCAGTGACCTTGTCATGATCCTGCTCCTTGGGGCAGTTGACGGTATAGGGTTTAGCGTTGAAGGTTTGAGGATTAGATTTTAGGGTTTAGGGGTTTAGGGGCTTGGAAACTGGTTGTCCGCTTTGGGAATTGAGGGCTTGGGGTTTAGGGCTTCATTCGGAGTTTGCGGCTTGAGGGTTTCGGGCTCAGCGTGACTAGGGTAATTAGGGTGGTTAGAGTGATTACGCTTTCGGGTTTAGGCTTTAGGGCCCTTTTGCGAAGCGGTACTGCTGCGGACTTAGCTGTCCATCTCAGCTGCATCCCCTCAACACTTCGGGGCCGACGCAACATTGCCCAAAAGGTGGCTACCCAAACCAACTCGCAGCGAACCCTAAACCCTGAACTCAGTCGAGAAGCTATTTTGTACACGAAGTCCGCCATGAACTGGGGATACTTCACGAGGAGGTCCCTGGCCGCATCTGGCGTCTTGATGTGGATTCAACTTGGATTTAGGGTTCAAGCGCTTCTCTAAGTTACCTGTAAATCTTGTCAGGGTTTGAAGATTACTACCAGGGGCTTCAGTGGTTCTTACCATTCTTGCCGCCTATTGCTATGGGTATTCTCGCGGGTTTCCATAGCCAAGTTCCTACTAAAAGGGTAATGGGATTTCGCAACGACGTTTATACATAAGGTACCTAGATTTAAATTTTCGCGTAACCATAAATGAGCACTTCTAACCCTTACATACTAAGTCATCAAAGCCCTACAGGCCTGTGTAACCTGTATGGACCCGCTATACATCCGGGTCCCCCGACCCTCCAAGTATACACCATGAGCCCTAAATCTTAAATCCCCAACCCTGAACCCTGAACCCGAAACCTTCAACCCTTAATCCCTGAAGGGGCAGCACCTCATCTCCAGCATGTTGAAGCCCTCGTAGCCGTCTGTGTGACATGCATGGGCGAACCGGGCCTCAAGCGTAGTGCAGCAAATTCAACACTCCTAGACCTTATAGATAAACGCTACAAGACCTATAAACCCTACAAGCCCTCCAAGCCACATAAACCTTGTAAGCCCGATACACCCCATCAACCTGCTGAACCTACAAACCTTCCAAACCCTATTAACCTTTTAAATCCTACAAACCCTAAATAAACCCTATGAAGCCTTATAACCTCTTCAAACCCTACAAGCTTTGCTAACCTCACAAGCCCTTTAAATCGGAAACTTGAAACCGCCCTGAGCGACACTGAGCGCCACCGCTTTTCACTGAGCGCCGGACAAGCTTTGACTCATGGTCGTTGAGAGACTTCCTCAAGAGCTTCGGGGGGGTTTGAGCTTGGGGTTTTCTGTTTAGGGTTTGAGGCTTCGGGTTTCGGGTTCAGGGTTTAAGGTTTCAGGGTTGGGGAGACTGCCTTAAGGCTTAAGGGTTGGGGCGGCTAGGGCTTGAGGCTTCGTGTTTGGGGTTCAGGGTCAGGGGTTTGTGGTTCTAGGGTTCAGAGTCTCGGATTTCGGATGTCAAGGGACTTCCTCAACCAGAGAGACCAACACCCGTCAAAGTAGGGAAGAGATGGTTGTATAAAGTTTCATACGGGCTTTACAGGGGCTTAGCATTATGATTTAAGGTGGATCTCTCGATTAAGGGGTGATGCGCTCTCTGGGCAACATATCTTCAAAGCGCACTCTAAGACCCGAAGCTCAATAAAAGAGCGCGAAAAATCTCCATATGGTACTGGAAGGGACCATTTTGGTGCGCTATAAGGGGTTACTATACTTGTGCTAGCAAATCTAAAGGTTCTATAACCAAAGGGATTAGGGTTTAGTAGAAGAAAGACTACACAGTTGCCAGGAACGGGCTCTCCAGAACGCGTCAAGTGGTGAGATTTCAGGCTCGCGGAACGGAAGCCCTTAACCCTAAACCCTAAAATCCCAAAATGAACGGACTAGGGTCCTTTCTTTAAGGACTCCTTCTTCAAAATGCCCCTACCCACCATCATCCCTCAGATTGAAGCATCGTAGCAAAAAGATCAATAATGATTCCTAAATTTTAAACCCTAAAGAGGAACACGCAGAAGTCGGGCCCCAGACATATGCCGCTCCAGGGTTCGCGAAGCAAACCAACTGAGGCAGCCTCGGCAAAGCCCATCACAGCCGAAACCGTTTCGGCTTCCTTTAAAGGGGTACTACAGGGTTCCAATGAATAAGGCGGAATTTCAGATTCAATGGGGATTTAAATTCGAATTCTACAATAGGGTCCCCTTTAAGGGTACTGTAGGGTTGTGTAAAAAGGTCCCTTTAAGGGTTCCTTTCAAGGTTCCTTTCAAGAAGTCCATAAGGAATTTATGCATGTTCTATGACGTAGGGGCCTGGGTAATTGCCAAGTCAATTTCTTAAAGCTTCTAGTAATTCTAGTATAGATGTACTGACATGCACCCCCAAGCCCTAGCTAGCAGCAAGGCCCTGTTTTTACGGTTACGATACCCTTACAGGCTCGACAAGACGACGGTGGAATGTGCAGAGCTTTAAGGCCACGCCACACTCTGCTAGAGCATATGTATAGCACTATCTCGTGGCACACTGCACCTTAAACCCTAAAACCTAAACCCTAAACTGTGCGGCGAGTGCAATCTCTTAACCTGAACCCTGAACCGCCAAACCCGGAACCCTAACCACGAATAAAAACCTTTAATCCCTAATCCCTAACCCTAAAGCCCCAAGACCTCAAACACCCAAACCCCTTAAAGGAACCCTCAAAGGAACCCTAGGGAGCAATCATATCGTAGAGCCCTCCACGCTCTTCCAGGGGCACGGCCAGCGATCACAGAGCTACCCGCCAGGATGTGGATGATGGAATAGAAGCGGCTCGCTTCCTACGTTTAAGGGTCCTTAGGGTCCTTTAAAGGGTTGCTATAAGGGTACTATAAGGGTTCCTATCAAGGGCACTTTAGGATGCTTTAAAGGGTTCCAGGGTTTAGGGTTTAGGGTTGCTATTGGTACTATATGGGCTCCTATGAGGTTACTATAAGGTATCTTAGGGTCCTTTAAAGGGTTGCTTGAGGGGTTTAGGGTTTAGGGTTGCTATAAGGGTTAGGGGATCCGACTATATCCAAGTGGCTCGCTTCCTGCGTTTAGGGCTTCAGGTTTTGAGTTTAGGGTTTGTGGGTTTATGGTTCCTTTAACGGCTCCTTTGAGGGATCTATAGGGTTTAAAGTCTAGGATTCAGGGTTTAGGGTTTTAAGTTTAAGGTTTAGGGCTTTGGGTGTAGGATTTAGGGTTTAGGATTCGGGGGGCAACACATGCTTCATCCAGCAAGGACGTCGTCTCAGGCTTAAGCGAAGCAACTTTCGGAACCCAACGCCGCCCTCCCTTCGACAGGCTAGCCCCCAGCCTGGTGGTGTAGGTGCGGAGGCTGGGGTTTAGGGTTTAGGGTATTCAAGCCGCAGTTCGTGGCAGATGGCACGGAAAGTCGCAGGACTTTAACCCGAGTCAACAGAGACCCGCAAGGCGTTGACAGGTCAAACATTGGCCTGTTCCTGGGCGTTCCTCGCGGGGTGCCGACCAGACATTGTGACAATTCAATGTGCGGAAAGAAAAATCTCCAAACACTGAACCCTAAACCCTAAACCCTTCACGGCGAGCACGATGACGATGGCACGGCCGATGCTGATGACCACGTGTGCGAGTGGCGTATTTTTTGAACCCTACAGAACCTCTAAAAGTGCGTGAGCGCCGGTATCGCCCAAGCACCGAAATCTTTTTATCCCTGTTCCTTATAGATTCTCCATGGCGACCTCTTGCTGAGGCCTACAGAAACCTCTAAACAAACCTCGAGCCCATGTAACACAGGGCCCATAACGACCAGAGTTCATTGAGATGCCTTGTGGGCTTAGGGTCAGGTTTAGGGCTTAGGTTGTTGGGGCGGCCCTGCATGAAGCCCCAAACATCCCGCGACTCTCTTATCTCCCATCCTTGGTCTCGGAAAGGAGGCCGAAGCCAATAGACAGCCCGCACTGCACCTGAGCCACAAGGGTTTCGGGTTTTGCGTTTGAGGGCCTATGGTGCCTAGTGTTTAAGGTTTAGAGTTTAGGGTTTGCGGGCTGAGGTTTGAAAATGTTATGAGTTTCGACAATAGGATCTTTCGCATTTTTTGTACGTAGGTTCTCAAAATCATATTATGAAAGTCCATACCCTCAGCACCCCTACTATCTGATGGGGGTCTAGAAGAGGGCCCTCAGACCCTCAAACCTAAGCCCCAAACCCTTTTAAACCCAAAAAGGTTCCCATTTCTTCAAGCTCCTATCAGGAACGGACGGGGTTCGAGCTCATAAAGCTGAGCTGGGTGTTGACATCTTGTGTTGTGGGGATCCTTCAAGGGTTCCCACAGGGTTCCTACACCCTACAGTAGAAGCCGGAAAGTTGGAATATCATTATCATAATCCCTTTAAGGTAAATTATAGGGGATCCTGCCATTATTCCATATTCCAACTTTCTGGAGTTCCCTATAGGTCTCTTTGGGCTTGGGGTTTAGGGTTTAGGGGTTTAGGGTTTTAGGGGTTTGGCCATGTTCCAACTTTCTGGAGTTCCCTTTAAACACGTCCGCAAGCTCCGGGGGAGTCTTCAGGGTGGTGACCTTCGTACCGGGAACTTGCGGAGCGTAATATGGGGCCGTAAAGACTAAACTCGGATTCCGTAAGTGGCTCTATCAGGGTTGCGAGAGCGGTTTAGAATAGAAGCCTTCATGATTGGAATGGTGTTTCGGGCTACATTATACCACAACCGCAGCAAGGACTGCAAAATTATCACAGGTATAGGGAACTCTCTCTGTATAGCTAAACAAGCACAAGACTGCTTGTATATACTTACCATAGCCTTGAAAAAGGACGACCGGGAACCTTGTTCTTACTATCCTTCGTCTACGAACAACAAAACTAATTATGGTTTGTCGCAGCGCATGCATCTCTTGGCTAATATAGGGGCCTGGATAGTTGGGATAGGGTTTGGGGGTCAATTATGCTAGGACCACACTAGGAACCCTCATGAGTAGTACTGGTGTTTATTCAAGCTTCTACACTACGATCAACTGGAATCGCAAAGAGGCTGATCTCTCCAGACCTTCCAAATCCCTTGATCAAGAGATACACTACACCTTACATCATATTAGGGATCCTACGATCATTTAAAGTATATTCCGCAATTCCTTGATAGAACCCTTATAGATCCCTTTAAGGAACCCTTAGGGGTACATGTCTCAATTAAGGGGCTTTTGGAAGGTCTGGCGACACTGCGAACAAAACCCTGCAAAGCGCTGCCCTGCCAAACCCCCGAAGACCCGAAAGTTCTCATGGTCCGCAAGGAACCCTTAAATCCCTACTAGTTACCACGGTAGATGTTATATCATCAACCGTAGGTCCAAACCGTAGGTCCAATTGGCCCCATGATCCTAGACCCTCAACCCATGTAAGGAACCCGAAATCCCTACTAGTTACCAGGCAGCCCCTTTTAAGGAACCCTAAACCCTAAACCCTAAACCCTAAACCCTACAAGTTACTAGGTCATTTGGGTCCCATCTTCTCAAGTTCCCCGAGGCCGCAGCAGAATAGTAGAAGCTTTCTGCAAAGGTCCAACCGCAGACTTCCTGGCCTCAGGAAATATTATCATAAAATACCATGATGTAATATGCTATACTCTGATATAAAAAAGTATACGATAACATGATGTAGCATTACAATACTTTATATATATATATATATATATATATATATATATATATATATATATATAGACGCAATATATTCTACTATAACATGTTATAATACAGGATAAGATATAAGATTTCCGAATATGTATATTAATATTAATTCACATACTCAAATGGACTCTAGTGTATTCCAGTATAGTTTACTACATTCTAGTCGACGCTAATATAATCAGGGTATCTTTTTCGTGCTGTAAGAATCGAGGGGTAGGGTTTACTGTTTTGGATCTCCTTTTGTGTCCTGCCTAAAGTTTAACTTTTTGGATCCTTCGCCACGCCGTAAAGCTGTGGGTCCTAAGGTCCTCGCCCAATCCTAAACACAGAAATTGGATTGCGAGTCGAGCCCGGTGATTCTAAAGTTAAGCAAGAAACCTCACTCAAATTATACTAGGATCCCGAATATGATTTGAGGTATATTCCGTAATTTACGGGTCTTGGAGTCTCTGGGCAACAGAGGATCAACTGTAGTTTGGGGCCTATAGGATTCTTAGGGTGTTTTGGGGTGTCAGAATTCAGATTTCAGGTTTAGGGTTTAGGGTTTTACGGCTTTGGCTTAGGGGTTCAAGGTTCAGGGTTGTAACGATTCAGGGTACAAGGTTCAGGGTTTCAAGCTTTGAGATTTCGGGTCTGTGTAGGGTTGAAGGGTTTAGGGTGTATGGCAGCTGTGTGAATGTCTTCATTGCATCGAGCGGCCGTCCACGGTGCGGCAGTTGTCAATAAGGTAGTAAAATACAGCTCCTGCCATCAGATAGTGGAAGACCAAAAAGTAGTAGATGTTGGAGGCAAACAGGCATGACTGACTACAGATCTTTTCAGTGGTGGCATCGGAACCTTTGAGTTTCGATTAAGTGTGCTGCGCTTTCTGTCGAGCTCTCACCCTAAACCCCAAGCCCGACACCCCTAAACCCTAAACCCCTTAACCCCTAAACCCTGAACCCCTAAACCCTAAGCCCCTAAACCTCCAAACACCTATACCGTGTCTACCTGGGAGGAAGCGTCGCGGGAAGTCCTGTAAGCACCCATAGTGCGACCTCGGGCCCGGCAGCGTTCACTTGGAGGACTTAGTAAGTAGGCTTCCTATAAAAATTCCTATAAATCGAAGGGCTTCTATACGGAGGGAGGATCATGGGACTTATACTACCCTAGTTACCAAAGGATCACCTGGCCCACTTGCAGAATCCTACTTGGAGGATCACGGGACGTAGTAACTTTAAAAGGCTCCTCAAAGGGTGTCTATAATACATCGGGAAGATAAAAGTTTTGACCTATTGGATCTGTCTTGTCTGAAGACGTCTTGCGGAGTTTTAGGAGTACCGAAAAGTGCGCTTTACGTGGCCTGGCCAGCGGAGTATTTTTGTATTCCGTTTTAAAATTCTACTACTTAATTGTTCCGGAGGAGTAGCCGGTTCATCCTGCTTGTTAGGATTCTATGGGGGAATGGGGGCCTGTGTTCGACGAAATAAGGAGTAGGTCAAACTTTCGTCCTACCGCAGCGTCAATTTTGGATGCAGAGTCCAACCCAAACAAATCCAGGGTGAAATTGTTCGGGGGCTTAACTCTCACCAGGACTGCAAAGGAGGGGTCTCTTGCCTCGAAAATGGAGGCCGCGCCGGGCCGATAGTTCGACCCACTAGCTTAAACAACGAAGTTGACCCAACCCCCGCGCCCTCTTCCCCCCAGACTCCTGACACAAGCGAGCCGTGGGGCAATGAATAAGTGTTAGTATTTTGAAACTGCGTAGTAATTACTCCGCTGGCCTGCGTAGGGAAGTCGTTACTTTGAAGCATTCCGCTACTCCGCAACAGTCTGTATAATGATGAAAGGCCCGGTAGCTCAAAACTCTCGGGCCGGGGATGCCTTCTGAATCGTTTCTTTGACGGGGATGTCTGTCCAGGGGACATGGAGGTCATGAGGTCACACAGCAACAAGTTTGGCGAGATTTGCTGAACAGAAAGGTCCCGGTGAGGCATCGGGAGGATAAAAGTTTTGACCCATTGGATCTGTCTTGACTGAAGACGTCTTGCCGATTAGCGGAGTACCGAAAAGTGCGCTTTACGTGGCCTGGCCAGCGGAGTATTTTATACTCCGTTTTGACATTCTACTACTTTAATTGTTCCGGAGGAGTAGCCGGTTCGTCCATGGGGGAATGGGGGCCTGTATTCCACGAAACAAGGAGTAGGTCAAACTGTCGTCCTACCGCAGTAAGGGATCTATAATGGTACAGGGTTCTGGTGGGGCTCGCTATGTAAGGATGATGGGACTTACTAGGGTCATATGTAAGTTAACTGTGCTTATAACAGTTACTTATCGCTCTACCTGAGGTAGTCATAGCCTTGCTTGCTAAGTCCCCTGATCCTCCGTTTGAGCAACGGATTTAGGGTTCACCTTTGGGCGTTTAGGGTTTGGGGTTCAGGGCTTTGGGGTTTAGGGCTAAAGGGTTTAGGGAAGACTGAAGCTGTTAACAAATTCCGGAACAAGGGATTCCACATGGAAAAGTCGTGGAGAGTTTGTGAGTCTTTGCCCCCCTGCTTCCCCTCAGCTCGCGGCGATGGAGAGGCCCACTATTCGCCAGAACATCGTCTGGATGGGGTTGGCTCCCCTTTTGTGAGGCGTGCAACGTGTATAAACCTGACCTGAACCCTGAAGCCCAGGCACCCAGAGGACCTAAAGGCCTGAAAGCCCCCAGCGTCGGTATTAGATCTTGGCGCTTTCTGAATGTCTTTTGAGCAGTTCCCGCATGTATGCTGCAAGCATCTCATGGCGCACATGACACCCCCTGTGCGCAGCCAGAAGGCTGGCAAGCAGCTGCGACGAGGAGGATTCTATGGCGGTTTGGGGTCTTAAGGTTTAGGGTTTAGGGGTTTGTGATACCATAAGGGTCTAGGGTCCAGGGTTTTATGATTCCAGGGATTTAGGGTCTAGGATTTTATTTTGGGTCTGGGGTGTATTGTCTCGGGCCTGTTTCGGTCGGTTAGGGTTTAGGGCTCAGGGCGTTGAGGCTTCGGGTGGAGGGTTTAGGCTTCAGATGCAGATTTAGGGCTTGAGGTTTAGGACCTACGGTTGATGATACAAATCTTGCATTACCTTGAGGTACACTATGGGAATTATGGCCTATTCCTTATTCTGGGTAATGCAGGATTTATATCATCAACCGTAGGGCACGGGGCAATAAAAGCTTGCCAGGGAAGTAGGATCAACTGCATTCCAAAGCTGTGGTAAGACACCGTCACAGCAACTGGGTTCCTTGTTAAGCGATTTAATTTAAGTTACCACGATAAAGAAGCCGTACTATTATCTATAGATCCCTATGGTAACTCGACTATACTGAACTTAGAACCCTAGCAAAAATCATAATTTTAGCTGATTCTTAGGGATTATAACCAAAAATGAAATATGATTTCTAAGTACCCCTAGGAATATTCCGTAACAAGAACCCAGGCAACCATCAGCAACCTCCCTGCCCCGGGGGCAGCAGTCTTGTAAAACTGCGAGTCATAGCGCAAGCTCTTCACCAGATTGCGATCCTGGCGGCGGCAATCACAGAAACATACAGAAACTGGGTGTCTTGAGCAAGACTGCAGCTGATAGCAGGTATTTATGAACGGGATCCGAATAATTTGGTGGTAATGTCGCCAGGTAGTCCATATGTAACTAGACTAGAAAATACTACTCTTAAGTCCCTAGTCAAAGGCCCCCCTACTCTTCAATCGTCAGCTCCCAACCGGGACAAGAACGTTTTCAGTGTCGGCAGTGACACGCCCGGATTTCCTACAGCCCACCCTGAACTCTAGTGCCTCACGCCCTAATACATGCACCCCAAAGCCCTTTAAAGATCCACCATGGACACTATAGATCGCCCATACAGCCTTTTAGTAGATCCCTTATAATAGATCCCTAGTGAATCGCCATATAGATCATTTGACGGACACCTTCATAGGCCCTAAACTAAACTTCCCAAACCCTTGAACTCTTAAACCCTAAAGCCCTCAAACCATACAGTTCCCAAACCGTTAAACCCTAAACCCGAAGCCCCGCATATAGGTAGATTATACTATAATTATAACGAAGCCCAAAAAGCCTATTCTAATTATGAAGGCCCCTAAACCCTAAAAGCCTTCAGCCGAGAGACATCAAGAATCTTCTTTGCGCTGGGCAGCTGCTCGTTTGAGGTGCCCGGCTGCATCTACAGGATCACCTGCGTTTAGGGTTTAGGGTTTAGGGTTTAGGGGTTTAGGGGTTTAGGGTTTAGGGTTTAGGGTTTAGGGCCCACTTGGAGGACTTAGTAAGTAGGATCATGAGACTTATACTACCCTAGTTACCACAGGATCACCTGGCCCGCTTGGAGACTCCTACTTAGAGGATCACGGGACTTAGTAACCTGAAAGGGTTCCTTAAAGGGTTCCATAAGGGTTTCTATAAGGGTCTCTATAAGGTACTATGAAGGCTCCTATAAGGATCACCTGGCCCACTTTTCCTTAAAAGGTTTTTGGGCTGTTGCTTTAATAGGGGTCTATACGGGTTTCTGTAGGGGCCTGCGGGTTTGGGGTTACTACAAGATCACCTGGCTAATTAAGGGGCTCCTTAAAGGGATCTATACGGATCCCTAGAAGGATATCGGGGGTTTAGGGTTTAGGGACCGTAGTTTCTTCAGGATCACCTGGAAAGCCAGACCCCAAGGCGAATCCAGAAAAAATAACCCCTAATTTGGGAACTTATACTGCTAAGCGTTGAGGGATCTACTTGGATGAACTGGTGTAGATGCCCTTGACGGTTGAGGGTGTTGGTGCTTTAAGGCTTTGGGCTTTCGGTGTAGGGTCTGGAGGAGCTTGTAAGGGCTCAGGGGATAGAAATTAGGGTTTTCGCTTTCCTGCTTAGGGTATAGGAGCTCCAGGGCATTTATGTAGGAGTTTGCAGGGTGAAGCATCTTAGGGCTTCGGGTTTTTAGGGTTTTGGATTCGGGTTCAGGGCTTGGGTTTGGTCTTGGGTTTAGGGTTGGAATCAAGGCAACTTGCTGTCGACGTCTGCTTCCATTAGCGCATGTCTCTCGTCGGAGGCACATGTCGGTTCAGGCTGCGTAAATCATGCTTGCGTCGCGCGGACTTCTTAGTTTATGGTGATCGTCCCACTACAAGGTATGCCTTTTGTAACCAGCTTTCCCTCTTGCACACCCGAATGCTTCTCAATGCTTCTTATGCTCTCTGCAGATCCTGGCTCGGACTAACATTCACTTGCTCCCCTAGACCCTAAACCCAGAAAGTCTGAGCCTAACCTGCTCCTTACTCGTCTTGCTGTGGTTACTCTTCGAACGGTCGTCCTCGATGCTTGCATTCGTTTCTTGCAAGCCCGAAACAGAACAACCCTACATCCCTGCACCCCTTTGCCGTAAATTTTGGGTCGTGGACTCCGAAACCCTAAACCCTAAACCCCTAAACCCTAAACCCCTAAACCCTAAACCCTTAAACCCGAAACCCCTAAACCCCATAAACCCTAAACCCTATAAACCCTAAACCCTAAACCCTATAAACCCTAAACCCTAAACCCTATGAACCCTAAACCCTAAACCCTAAACCCTATAAACCCTAAACCCTAAACCCTATAAACCCTAAACCCTAAACCCTATAAACCCTAAACCCCATAAACCCTAAACCCTATAAACCCTAAACCCTAAACCATATAAACCCTAAACCCTAAACCCTATAAACCCTAAACCCTAAACCCGAAACCCTATAAACCCTAAACCCTAAACCCTAAACCCTATAAAACCCTAAACCCTATAAACCCTAAACCCTAAACCCTATAAACCCTAAACCCTAAAACCCTATAACCCTAAACCCTAAACCCTAAACCCCCTAAACCCTATAACCCTAAACCCTAAACCCTAAACCCTAACCCTAAACCCTATAAACCCTAAACCTATAAACCCTAAACCCTAAACCCTATAACCCTAAACCCTTAAACCCTAAACCCTAAACCCTATAACCCTAAACCCTAAACCCTATAAACCCTAAACCCTAAACCCTATAAACCCTAAACCCCATAAACCCTAAACCCTATAAACCCTAAACCCTAAACCCTATAAACCCTAAACCCCATAAACCCTAAACCCTATAAACCCTAAACCCCTAAACCCCAAAAACCCTAAACCCTATAAACCCTAAACCCTATAAACCCTATAAACCCTAAACCCTAAACCCGAACCCCTATAAACCCTAGATAGAACTTCAGAGCCCCTGTAGAAGCCGCGTTTGTGTGGAACCCCACACAAGCACAGAGAAGAATGTAGGGGCCTTAATAATTAGAACAGTGGTTCCTTTAAAGGGCTCTTAAGAAGGGTCTATAAGGGCTACTACTAAGGATGTGTATAGGGGCCTTAATGATTGGAATAGGGTTTTGGGGTATACTATACTACACTTATAATAAGGAACCCCCCCGCAATAGCATAGGTAATCATTAAGGCCCCTATATTGCACGAAACCCGGCCTCCGCTGTCAAGTCTGGGTCGACTTGATAGTAGGATGCTCTGTAGTCAGCCACTAGGCTCTGATTCAGGCGCAGTTGCTTGCTGTCCCCTCTCCTGACAATGCTAAGTGCTAGATGTTTCTGGATATGGATAGTTGGGGACCCATCTGGGGATTCTAGGGTTAGCAAAGTTGCTGCACATGATGCACAGACTTGCATTTTCACACTGGATCTTGCTCGGACAGTGTAGGTCTGCTTCTATAAACAGGCAGGTAGTTGCAGGGTAGTTCGAGTCGAGGCTACAAAGACGTCGCCGCAATTTCGACCGACGTCTCACTTAAAATATCCCACAGCTCTGCAGGACACCGGCTGCAAAGCACTTGAGCCTGGAGGAAAAAGGCCGCCGATGCGACATGCCACAAAGTCCGGAGTGGTAACAACAATTGTGAACAGAATGGAGCAGCAGAGTTTGACCGATTATCCAAACCAAAATTGCACCGATGCAGCTGGCATTCATCATCGTGTTGGGAGTATCTGCAGTAACGATACTTCTCATAGCGTTCATCTCGTACATCGCAGACACAACAAATGCTCCGAATACAATTCTCAGAGCACTCCCTACACCTAAACACCGTTCACCCCAAACTCCCTAATTAACCCGTAAACCCTAAAACCCCAAGCTCTGACCCTGATAAATATCCCGAAACCCCTAAGCCCTAAACTCCTAAATCCTAACCGTCAAACCCAACGCCCTGTCCCCGACACCCTACAGTTGTAGAACCTGAAGAGCCCCTATACAACCCTCACACAACCCTTCAACTTAATGAACACCGATACAACCCTAAATAAAGAACCCTAAACCCTAAACCTTTGTGCTAGAACCCTAAACCCTAAACCTTAGTGATAGAACCCTAGACCCTAAACCCTACTCATAGAACCCTAAACCCTAAACCCTACTCATAGAACCCTAACAAAATCCCGCAAGAACCCCCCTCAGGCTCGGGGCACCCAGATCGGAGGGTGCAACGCGGCCGGAAAGTGAGGCCGTGGCCGGGCCTGAGACTCGAGTTTTCGGGGGGTTCCTCTAAGGAATCGAGAAGGATTCCCTTAAGGAATCTTTAGGGGTTTAAGGTTTAGGGGTTTAGGGTCCAGGGTCTAGGGTTTAGGATTTGGGTTCCTTTAAGGAATCTAGAAGGATTCCCTGTATGGCCCTTAATGGCTTCCGTTAGGGGAATGTCTAGAAGGTTTTCGGATTCAGGGCTTTCAATTCTTTATGTTGGGGTTCAAGATTGGGGTGTGTAGGGTTAAGCGTCCGGGGCTTAGGGTTTTAGGCATCAGAAAGGGTTCGATCATCGAGGCACCAGGCTCAGGGCTTTGGGGATGTAAGGGTTCGATCATCCAGGTTCTAGACAGGTCTTGCTAAATGTGGTTTTCATATGGGTGGTTGTCAAAACTTGAGACCCGGAGCGGGGTGACGAAAGCTCTAGCTTCATGGGCTTAGTTCCATTCTTCATGCGTGGTGCAAGAGCGCATGATGAAGCAGGGCCAGAGAACTCGCCGCGTCTGTGTGAAACTGACAGGATCACTCGTGCTTGCTGATCTTCTGTGCGACGCAGGACGTGGTGCTCACGTGAGAGGTAGGATGTTCCTGGCTATTTGTTTTGAGGAGCAATCGCTTGCGAATGTCTGTCATCAATGCGAAGGTGGGATTAGGAACTCGACATATGCAAGGTTGTGCACGGCCCTGTCAAAAAGCTTACAGCTTCAATTGTGTGAATCTTCTCAGATGCTACAGGATCGGAATATTAAAAGCTCACTCGCCGAAGATGTGGATCACGCCGTGTTCGGCCTGCGGTTTTGCATTTGCAAGTGGCAGGCTTTTTCGGGACCTGGGCTGTAAGGCGTGAGGCGGAGGGTCGAATTTTTGGGCAACCCGTGGTTGCTTCTAGACCTGCTTTTATGTTGCCGGTGAAACCAGCGGGGATGTAATTGAGGTTGTTGCTGCTAGTACTGTCGGTGGTTAGCGTGCCTGCGCTAAACTGAAACAGCAGTTGGACCGGGGTGCCGGCCTTCGATCTGGTGCAAACGGTCACGCGTCGTAGAGGGTTAATCGGGCTGCTAGTTTCGTGCAGCTTGAAGAAGCACCCAGCGTCGCACATTCACTTCCCGCCTCCAGTGGCTGCATGAGAGTATCCAGCATGGATGTGCTGTGCATGAGCGGCGGTCTTGCAACTAGTACTAGCAGAGCTCCCTGCGTCTGCAGTAATGCAATGCAAAGGAACACGCTGCCGGCCTGCTCGAGCATCAGTCTTGGCACTTGCCGCGCTCGCTTGGGCTGGAAAGCGGTTCCCAACCGACACAGCAGCATGAAATGCATCTAAGCGCACTGGACCACGCAAGTCCGTCGCATTGAAGCTTGCAAACGGATGCCGTAGTCGACGCACCGGGCTCTGAAACCAAGTATGTAAAGCTTCCGGTTGGCTGCTAGGTCGTTTGCGGGGGCCAGCAGCCACGCAACCGAAGAGTATGGCAACGAGGAGCTGCAGAAGACCCGCCATTGGCGCACCAACGAAGCTAGGGCCCCGAAAGTCTATAAGAAAGAACAAACAAGACAGCTGCAAGTTCAGGACAACCTTGCGAGAGCAACCGAAGCAAGCGTTCTCGTGCTTGGATCGCAGAGACACAGAGTTCAAGGTCCTCGACTGCATTTGGGATCAGTAGAACTCGGCTATTGTGGAGACGCAACAGCTGTCATAATATCCATGCACAGTAAGACACGCTTGGTTCCACACCAGCCGGCCTGGACGAACGACTCAGCGAGGAAGCAGGCAAGGAAGCAAATGAAGAAGAGACCTGAATGCGAAGACACCCCACAGAAGTGAAGATGCAGCAGTTGTCTTAACATTGGTTCCACATTAGCCGGCCTGGACGAACGAGCCAGCGAGGAAGCAGGCAAGGAAGCAAATGAGGGAGAGACCGGAGTGCAGAGACTTCGCGCCGGGCCATCAAAAGTACACGACCCATGCAGCGTGCCTTCAAGCAAGGGAAGCAACTGCAAGCGCGAAGCCACCTGGGGCATGGGCATGGCGAAGCTAGAGCATGTCGGCATATCAACGAGCAAGCAGCAGTGGGACTTGCACGACTGACAGCAATGCCGGCCAGGATGCACACCAGCTAGTGATGACTGACGCGAGCGCGGGGCCAACCAACAGGAGGGGATCACTAAAGCAGGCAGGACTGCTGGAGCCTCACCTTGGAGAAGCAAATTCGCAGAGCTGCTGGCTTCGACACCATGCACGGATGCTCGCTCTACTGTCTGAGCACCCAGCCAGTGCCCGGATTCGCCAGCCAGCACACCCGCTGGAACCAAAAAGGTCCGCAACCGAGACGGCAAACGACCACCGTGAGCATGAGTGAGGACCGTACACAGAAAAGCTAAGCGCATCATGAGCATCATTGGAGTCCCAACCGGAGACCGCCTGCGAGCATCAGGAGCATCATGGGGGGCTCGCTTCTCCATTGGAGAGCCGCTTAGAACCCCACCCCATTCGGTGCAGCCCTAAATCCCTGCATAGCACGGGGAATGGCTGCAAAAACAGGACCGGATTGGCCACGTCTTGGGGCCCCCCCAAAACAAGTTCTGACTTCTAAAACGAAGAGCTAAGAGCTTTCGTGATTATAGTCCCTTCTTGGGTCCCTAATGCAATACGGCACCTATTATTTAGGGTACCCCAAAACGGACCGTAATTTTGACAACCACCCATATGAGTATAGTAAGCACTTAGTTAGTCTCCAAGTCTGCAATGTACCCAGCAATATTCCAGGTGCAGTGTCACTTGCAGGATTAGACTTGTATTTGCAGTCGCCGTATCCAGGGTGGTACCGCCTTGGATCTATGTGGGGGGAAGGACAGGGTCGCTACGGGAAACCGGATTGAAACCACGTTAAAATCGCATTGAAGTCTCATCGACATCTCTCCATGCACATCTGTCTAATCAGACTTCACATACAATGCCGACAGCATGGACCCAGGAGTCCTGGATACGCCTCATGGGGGGCGCTTCTCTCACAGCCCAGACACTCGCTCTGCTGGGCACAGAGATCCTCCTGTGGAAGGTAGGGGGGGAAATGATGGCTCGTCTTGACCACTTGCTTTTCCATATCTCGAAATAATGCCACCATGGATCGTCCTACCCTCACGATCTGTTCTGGTGCCTCTTCCTCTGACAGTTCGAGGCTCATGAGATTCTTCTGCGGTTGCAGGGCTTAGGGTTTATGGTTTATCAATTTCAATCCGCAACCCTAGCCCTGGACCCGAAGAAGGAATGTCGGCTGGCAGAAGGGGCACAACTTTAGTAGTAGGGGGACGAAAGACAGACCGCCAATGTGTTTTACGGGTGCCCTTTCGGAATTTCGGGCCCCGAAAAACTGCAACCCGTCAACCCTTAACCCTAGACTGTTAGCCTGAACCCGTGCCCACGATCTAAACCCTAAACCCTGAAACCCTAAACCCTTCACCCTCGACCCTGCAATGGGCCCTCATCCCTAAACCCGCAACCCTACCGCCCCCCGAAAAAACTGAGAGAAAGGACTGGCGGAGCCACGGTTGCGGCCTGTCAGGAAAGGAAGTCCCCTACGACCTCCCAAGGGTTTGGGGTTTAGGGTGGTTTAAGGTTTAGGGTTTGCGGTTTAGGGTGGTTTAAGGTTTAGGATTTGGGGTTTAGGGCGGTTTAAGATTTATGGTTTGGGGCTGAGGGTTGAGAGTCGAGTTTAAGCCGTCGCGAACTCCCGAGCGGAGACGACATGGGCAAGGCTTCGGCCGAATGAGGGCTACGTAAAGGATCATGGGACTTAGTAAAAAGAAATATAAATAAGGTAACTATACTTATAACTACTTACAACCGGAATTGGGGGACATATAACCTTACTTACTAAGTCCCCTGATTCTCCAAATAGGGCTTTGGCTTTGATCGATCAGGATTCTACCACGTTTTCAAGGTTCCAGCGGGTTTCCGTAAGGGGTTGATGAAGGTAGTTCGTCGAATCTTCATAAAAATATTACAAGTACGAGGTTTAGGGCCTTGGGGTTTAGGGTGGGTGTTTTGGGTTTAGCTTGGGGTTTGCTTGGGGAGGAAAGGCGCCAACCTGCCAAGGGGCCTTCTGCGGCTTCGGTGAATGCTTTCCAAGCACTGCTGGTGCTGCAAAACCCCAGAAACGAAGATCCACCCGGTGGAAGACATGCATTGATGAAAGGCAGCCGAAACTCCTAAATCCTGAAACCTAAACCCAGATGCATCACCGGGCCGAAAGTTTCGACCCACTTGTGCAGTGTCGTTTACCCTACGCAGGCTAGCGGAGTAATTTCTACCCCGTTTCAAACATGTAATACTTTTTAGTTCCGGAGGAGCCCCCAGGGCTCAGTTGTGTTAGGAGTCTACGGGGAAGAGGGTGGGGGGCTATGTGTCAGGGGTTTAGGGTTGAGGGTTTAGGGTTTAGGTATGTGTTGTATGCTGATCAAGCTAGTGGGTCGAACTATCGGCCCGGCGCAGTAATACAGGACTGAAGCAACAACTTCTGCAAGTAGGTAACCAACTTGTGCTACGTCTCAGCAGCGGCAAAAGATCGGTACTCCATCGAAAACCTAACGATACTTCAGCAGCTGATCACTCAACCCGAAAACCTAAACCTTAACTCCTACGTAACTCCTAAGCCCCTTACTCAAAACCCTCAAAACTCCCAAACCCTACCACCCAAACCTTAACTCCTAAAGCCTTTACTCTAAGCCCCAAAACACTAAAACCATGGCAGGCTTCAGTGTTTTCGGCACTCTGCAGGTCCCCATGATTCCGGCGGAGCACCACAGCTCTGTGTGACGCCTCAGCACCCTATTCAAAACCAGGTCCCAACCCTGAACCCCCAACAGACGCACCCAAACCCCAAATGCAAACGATCGAGAACCCTGCATGCCTAAAACCGTAAACCCCAGCTGGTTTGCTACAATGCGGAAGGAAAGTCGCACCGTGTCTCACCGGCACCCTGGCGTGACATGGCTCCAGCTGCTGCAAAGGAAGACGCCCTTAAAGCCCTACGCCATTACGTCATACAACTCTTGGGGTCCACAAATCAAACCCTAGACCCTAAACAGCTTAGATTTTTTGGAGGTCCCTTCTTGACTATACTGAGCTAGAACCAAAAAAAGAAAGAAAAAAGTTCTAAGGACCTCTAAGTTGAAGGCTTGGGGGATACAGTGGGGTTTCGGACTACAGTAAACCCCATAAAGTTGGATACCGGATTACCCTATACATTGCTCTTAAGGATTGAGGCTATTGGGTTTCCAACTTTCGGGCTTCTACTGTATAGCCCTCATAGATCCCTAAAGCCTAAACCCTAAACCTGAAGGTACCCTTAAAGGATCTCTGAAGGTCTGGGCCTGGGATCTACTTTCGGGCTTTCGGTCTCTGGAGTTCAGGATTTCAGTGCAGAGTGTCCAAGCCGCCCTTGGAACCAGAATAGAAGTACTAGTCCCATTAATCCCTTTAGGGTTTAGGGTTTAGGGTTTAGGGTTTAGGGTCCGAAGAGCAGTAAAGGTTTAGGCTTCAGAATTTCGGTTTCCGTTCCTCGGCTTTCCACAAGTTCTCACCAATCCACAGAGCTGTGTTAAGTGGAGAGACTCCGAAATTCCCCAGGGGATGATCCTAAGTCACAGCACCGTGAGGGAGTAAAGTTTAGGGTATGCCCCAACTGATTATCCTATGCTTTTAGTGTAACGGGGATCCTGAATGAGGGACACCGGAGTCTCTAAGGAAAAGTTTTGATGCAGTTCTTCGACAAGCACCTCAGCACCGGAGGAGGCTTCCAAGTCTGTTATACACGATTTCGGGGATGGCAATTTGAGGCTGTAACGTAGGGGCCTGAATAATTAGAATAGGGTTTGGGGGGTCTATTATACAATAAGTATAAGAAGGAACCCCCTAAATGGTGTAGGTAATTTTGAGGCTGTAGGGTTCAGGGCGTCGGGTTGGACGAGGGCTGCGGGCTACGTTCTGCTATAATTAGATCAAGAAATCCGAAGGGATAGTAATGAGAGGCTAAGCTCTCCTTTAAGGGTTTCTGTTCGGGTTCCTTTAAGGGCTCCTTCAAGGGTCCAGAGCCTAGGATGGAGGGTTGCTCGCAGTTTTTGATTCTCTGAGATCAAGAGGAAGCCTCCCTTGAGACCACTGAGTGCCTAAGCCAACCCCAGGGTGTTCGAACCAAACACAGGAAACTACGTACTTAAAGGATCCTGGGACTTGGTAACTCGGCGAATATAAGTCATGTAGGCATACCTAAAATTCCTGGCCAAGAACTACTTACAACCGGAGTCAACTTACATGCAACCGTACCTTGCTTACTAAGTCCCCTAATCCTGCAAGTAGTACGAGTACTTTCACCAAGGCTGATGAAGCTATAATGGCTTTGCTGAGTCTAGGATTTAGTAAGGGTTCGTGGTTGCTTTTTGATTTTCGGGCTTAGGGTGGTGAAATAAACAGAGTCTCCAGAGGCATGTCCATGCCCACCACTGTTCGCAAACCTTTAAACGATTCAGGGCCACGCGGGCCGCAAGATCTTGTACGCTCTGCATGCGTGATCGTGCTTGAGCTTACTCCCAGGACATCGGACACCACAAAGTGCACTTCAAACAAATTAAGAAGGCATCAGTCTCAATGCCACGATGCCAAAGTCATCCGGACAGTGTCACAAGTCCGCCTGTATCTAGTCTAGAACCTACCGAACACGGAAACAGGTCCTCAATAATCAACAACCTTGTGCGAGGGCTGCTCAGCATTGAGACCGGCACTTCTGTCGGCTGCACCCGAGGACAGCAGCTGTTGGCCAATCCACGGACGCATCACCAGACAGCCACAGCGTTCTACGTCGGGCGTCTACTGCCTATTCAAACGAAAGGCCAGCTTGGACAGCCCGCTCCTTAGCGGAAGGAGCCCTAATAATTACCTGTACTATTTCGGGGGTTCATTGTAACTATAGTATGATGGGCCCTTAAGCGCTATTCTAATTATTAGGCATGTCAGAGAAACAGCCTGAGTTCATGGGCTGTCCAAGCAAGCTTCTTCATGGCCCACCCAACCGGCGAAGTGGCGAATTCCTGCGATCGATAAGGCGGGTGCTCAATGCGGAGGACCTTCAGAAGACCCGCTTGAAACCAGTTAGGCAAGACATGACGAAACTCTAAACCTTCAACCCCGAAAAGGCCCTAAACCCCCTAACAGCCTAAACCCTGAAACCGCAAAAGCCCCAAACTAAAGCCTAGGCCCCAGAACCCCCTGAAAACAGAGCCCGAGGAGAACCCTTCAGAAACCTAGGAAAGGCTAGAGCCCTTTTCGGGTAATGTAGGGGCCTTAATAATTAGAATAAAGTTTTCGGGGTTCCTCAGTATTGCTACCCACCAACCCTATTCCTATTATTAAGGCCCCTATACTACACTCCCATAATACCCGCTATAGTAATCCTTATAGACCCCTTTACGCTTAAAGGAACCATTCTTATGATTAAGGCCCCTGACACCCGGAGATTCGGAGTTGAGGTTTTTGCGGGTTTCTTGTCGGGTTTAGGGGCTTCGGAGTTTCGGAGCTGGGGGGCTCTTGTCAAGGAATGTACTTTAGGAGTTTAGGGTTTAGGAGCTTGGGGTTTAGCGTTTAGGGTTTAGGGTCTAGAGTTTAAGGTTTCGGGTTTAGAGTTTAGGGTTTAGAATTTAGGCAATAAGGCAACTGCATTATTTACTAAACTAAGGTCTCGTTCACGGTTCTTCTTTTAAGGGTGCCGCACTGCTTTTGGAATCCAAAACGTAGATCCCCTTAAAGGAACCCTTAAAGGTAAAGGAAGCCTAAACCCTTCAAAGGAAACCCCCAAGGCCACATAGATCCTTTGAAAGGGCTTAGGAAACCAGCCTCCGGAAACATCATCGGATTGTGCGGCTCAAGCTGGACACCTGGCAAAGGGTTTAGTTTAGGGTTTAGGGTTTAGGGTTTACGGTGTAGGGTTTGAAGAAAGGGGCAGGGGAAGTCGATAACGGTCCTTGTTTGTGTTGTGACAGGGGTTACCATAACGGATCAGGGCTACATGGGTAGTTGTCCAAATTACCAAATTAGGTTCCCTTTTACAAGGGTGCCGTGCTATGTGGGGGACCTGCAACTACTGCTGTGAGAGTGAGCTTACCTAGATCACTACCATATGTCTTCTTGTGCTGACTTATGGTTCCTACGACTGTTGGCTATTGGTAGTCTTAGTGCCGTTAGTATAAACTGCTACTTCTCCACTGTTGCTACTGCGATTATTGCAAATATACATAGAGTAGTTTGCAACAATGTCCGCTGACGATCCCGCCATAGATCTTACAAGAACATGCCCCAAAACCCTCCACTAATCCTGAACCCTAACCCTTAAATCTTAAACCCTAAACCCTAAACCTTAAACCCTAAACCCTAAACCTTAAACCCCAAACCCTAAACCCTAAGCCTTAAACCCTAAAGCCTAAACCTTAAACGCTAAACCCTAAGCCCTAAACCTTAAAGCCCTGTACCAAACCAAGCCTCCGGAATGGACAGAGAAGTCGAAGAGCCTGGTGTAGCGGCCTCTGCTGGGGCGCAAGACTCCCAGAGAGCCCAATACCCCTTAATTAAGGAATACCTAGGGTTCCTTGAAGAGCTTCTTAAAGGGATCTATAAGGGGGGTCTATAGGGGAACTAAGGAATATAGCTTAAATCATAATATGAATCCCCTAATATCTTAAGCTATATTCCTTAATTAAGGGGTATTGGGCTCTCTGGGCTCATTGAATGCAACCTTTCTTGGAGGATCCGGGGACTTAGTAAGGGTTCTTAAAGGCCTGCTTAAAGGGATCTTATAGGGCTCCTTAAAGGGATCTATAGGGTTTAGGATTTAGGGTCTAGGGTCTACTTGGAGGATCAGGGGACTTAGTAAGTAAGGTTATAAGCCCCCTACTTGGGGTTATATGTACTTATATATGTATAGCTACCTTATTTATAACCCTAGTTACTAAGTCCCACGATCCTTTAAGTTCGGCTTGGGACTTCAGGGGTTTAAGGGCTTAGGGCTTCGGGCTTTTAGGCTTTAGGACACAGGGGTAAAGGACGTAAGCGGTTTAGGGCTTTACGGTTGGCTTCGAAGCTTCAGCTGATTCACTTCGATTCCCTTCGGCTCGTCATTGAGGATCGGCTTGGGGTTGCGTTTGATACGAGACTCTGAACCACTGTTGCGACGGTTCAGGTACGTGGAGGATCATAGGACTTAGTAAGTGAGGTTTTAAGTACCCTAATTGGGGGTTACATGTAATTATAAGTATAGCTACCATATTTATAACCCTAGTTACTAAGTCCCATGGTCCTTTAAGTAGGGTTTGGCATGGACAACACAAACGTTGCAGATGCAATTCTGCTGCAAGCTGACTGCTGGCCCAGCACCGAAACCTCATAGGGGGCCCCCACCCTGCAACAGTGGTATAATAGGATTATAATAGGGCCCTAAATACCACTATTACAGGGTGGGGGTAGCTTCTAACTCATACCCTAAGTCCTGAATCCGTCAGAAAACCAAAAAAAACGCGTGATCTGCAACACGCATGGTGCTTTCCTTGTTATGGTAACAAGGATCTATAATGAATAATGTGGTTTCCTTGTTATCATAATTTAATCTAAGCTCCGAACCCCTAACCCCTAAACCTAAACCCCTAAACCCCAAAACCCTCAAACCTTACACCCTAAATCTCAAACTACCCTCCCGCCTTCTGCTTCTTATATTTACGAAAGAATGGGCCTCGAAGGCCGATTCGAATTATTAAGGCCTCTTTGTTAAGCCCATATAATAGCCCTTCTAGTAATCCTTAAGGTCTTTACAAGAGCCCGTTAAAGGAACCCTATTCCCTTAAGACCCTGTATGACCCTCACCTTTACTAATGCTAATGGGAATAGTAGCCCTGTAATAACCCTTGAAAACCCTATCCCGCCCCCCTCCCCGCCTTCTGCTTCCCCTTCTCCAGGAGATGCCAAAAGCAGAGCATCTCGTTGCCTGTGCCCGTGGCCACGGATTGCCCATCTGGTGACCTGGGAGCGTTCAAGGCTTCGGGCTTAGGGTTTGCTTTTATGTTAAGGCTTCGGGCTTAGGGGTTAAGGTTCATAGGGTTTGGGGTTTAAGGTTTAGGGTTTAGGGCCTTTCAGGGTTTAAGGCTTAGGGTTTAGGGCCTGTTACAAGTGTAGCGACATGTTCGGGGCGTCGAGTTCACGATTCGGGAAGACCACACTGGGCAGTCGTCTTGAAAAGAGAGACATGGGAGCTTTCCGAAAACTAGGCGGTGCCTTATTATGACGTCCCTATAATAAGGACCCTACTATTTAGGGTACCAAAAATGGTGCCCTATTTTCGGAAACTCCCGCATGGGTTCAGATCCTGGACTCCTGAACCCTGACACCCTAAACAAGAGCTGCGCTTGGTGCGGGGCAAGGCCAGGTGCAGCACCCGTGCCTGTTCAAAATAAACTCTCTGCGTCTCTATCTATCTATCTATCCATCTAGTTATCTATCTATCTCCGTATCTACCTGATCGACCCATCTATCGATCTACCTTCCTACCAACCCAGCCATGTATCGATCTACCTGCCTACCCATGTTCCTGAATATCTATCTGCCTACTTATCATCTGTCTGTCTATCGTCTTGTGTATCTGTCTTTCTGTTTATTTGTCTATCCGTCTAAGTCCTTCTACCCGTCTATCTACCCATCTATATATCTAGCCATCTATCTTTGCTCCTACTTACCTATAGCTCTGTCGATATATAGACAATGTTCGTATGTGTTATTGGCGATTGTTATAGAGAAATGTCTGTGTGTGTGTGTATATATATATATGTAAGAGAAACCTTTATGTATAATGTGGCGTTCCTGTTTGGGGTATTTATCTAAACTATCTAAACCCCTCCCGGTTTAGATAGTTTAGATAGTTTAGATAGTTTGGGCCTTCCCCCGTGCCACCCAAACTATCTAAACTATCTAAACCGGGAGAGGTTTAGACCAGGGCACCGGGAGCCCCCAAACTATCTAAACTATCTAAACTATCCAAACTATCTAAACTATCTAAACCCCTCCCGGTTTAGATAGTTTAGATAGTTTGGGCCTTCCCCAGTGCCACCCAAACTATCTAAACTATCTAAACCCCTCCCGGTTTAGATAGTTTAGATAGTTTAGATAGTTTGGATAGTTTAGATAGTTTGGGGGTCTCCCGTTGGTCTGGAGAAAAAAAAAAGATAGTTTAGATAGTTTAGATAGTTTGGGCCTTCCCCCGTGCCACCCAAACTATCTAAACTATCTAAACCGGGAGGGGTTTAGACCAGGGCAGCGGGAGCCCCCAAACTATCTAAACTATCTAAACTATCTAAACTATCCAAACTATCTAAACTATCTAAACCCCTCCCGGTTTAGATAGTTTAGATAGTTTAGATAGTTTGGGCCTTCCCCCGTGCCACCCAAACTATCTAAACTATCTAAACCGGGAGGGGTTTAGACCAGGGCAGCGGGAGCCCCCAAACTATCTAAACTATCTAAACTATCCAAACTATCCAAACTATCTAAACTATCTAAACCCCTCCTGGTTTAGATAGTTTAGATAGTTTGGGCCTTTCCCCGTGCCACCCAAACTATCTAAACTATCTAAACCCCTCCCGGTTTAGATAGTTTAGATAGTTTAGATAGTTTAGATAGTTTGGGGGTCTCCCGTTGGTCTGGAGAGAGAGGGGTTTAGATAGTTTAGATAGTTTAGATAGTTTGGGCCTTCCCCCGTGCCACCCAAACTATCTAAACTATCTAAACCGGGAGCAGTTTAGACCAGGGCCGCGGGAGCCCCCAAACTATCTAAACTATCTAAACTATCCAAACTATCTAAACTATCTAAACCCCTCCCGGTTTAGATAGTTTAGATAGTTTGGATAGTTTGGGCTTCCCCCCGTGCCACCCAAACTATCTAAACTATCTAAACCCCTCCCGGTTTAGATAGTTTAGATAGTTTAGATAGTTTGGATAGTTTAGATAGTTTAGATAGTTTGGGGGTCTCCCGTTGGTCTGGAGAGCGAGGGGTTTAGATAGTTTAGATAGTTTAGATAGTTTGGGCCTTCCCCCGTGCCACCCAAACTATCTAAACTATCTAAACCGGGAGGGGTTTAGACCAGGGCAGCGGGAGCCCCCCCCAAACTATCTAAACTATCCAAACTATCTAAACTATCTAAACCCCTCCCGGTTTAGATAGTTTAGATAGTTTAGATAGTTTAGATAGTTTAGATAGTTTGGGCCTTCCCCCGTGCCACCCAAACTATCTAAACTATCTAAACCCCTCCCGGTTTAGATAGTTTAGATAGTTTAGATAGTTTGGATAGTTTAGATAGTTTAGATAGTTTGGGGGTCTCCCGTTGGTCTGGAGAGAGACGGGTTTAGATAGTTTAGATAGTTTGGGCCTTCCCCCGTGCCACCCAAACAATCTAAACTATCTAAACCGGAAGGGGTGTAGACCAGAGCAGCGGGACCCCCCAAACTATCTAAACTATCTAAACTATCCAAACTATCTAAACTATCTAAACCCCTCCCGGTTTAGATAGTTTAGATAGTTTGGGCCTTCCCCCGTGCCACCCAAACTATCTAAACTATCTAAACCCCTCCCGGTTTAGATAGTTTAGATAGTTTGGATAGTTTAGATAGTTTAGATAATTTGGGGGTCTCCCGTTGGTCTGGAGAGAGAGGGGTTTAGATAGTTTAGATAGTTTAGATAGTTTGGGCCTTCTCCCGTGCCACCCAAACTATCTAAACTATCTAAACCGGAAGGGGTGTAGACCAGAGCAGCGGGAGCCCCCAAACTATCTAAACTATCTAAACTATCCAAACTATCTAAACTATCTAAACCCCTCCCGGTTTAGATAGTTTAGATAGTTTAGATAGTTTGGGCCTTCCCCCGTGCCCCCCAAACTATCTAAACTATCTAAACCCCTCCCGGTTTAGATAGTTTAGATAGTAGATAGTTTGGGGGTCTTTCCCGTTGGTTGGAGAGAGAGGGGTTTATTAAGTTGGATAGTTTAGATAGTTTGGGCCTTCCCCCGTGCCACCCAAACTATCTAAACTATCTAAACCGGGAGGGGTTTAGACCGGGGCAGCGGGAGCCCCCAAACTATCTAAACTATCTAAACTATCCAAACTATCTAAACTATCTAAACCCCTCCCGGTTTAGATAGTTTAGATAGTTTAGATAGTTTGGGCCTTCCCCCATGCCACCCAAACTATCTAAACTATCTAAACCCCTCCCGGTTTAGATAGTTTAGATAGTTTAGATAGTTTGGATAGTTTAGATAGTTTGGGGGTCTCCCGTTGGTCTGGAGAGAGAGGGGTTTAGATAGTTTAGATAGTTTGGGCCTTCCCCCGCGCCACCCAAACTATCTAAACTATCTAAACCGGAAGGGGTTTAGACCAGAGCAGCGGGAGCCCCCAAACTATCTAAACTATCTAAACTATCCAAACTATCTAAACTATCTAAACCCCTCCCGGTTTAGATAGTTTAGATAGTTTAGATAGTTTGGGCCTTCCCCCGTGCCACCCAAACTATCTAAACTATCTAAACCCCTCCCGGTTTAGATAGTTTAGATAGTTTGGATAGTTTAGATAGTTTGGGGGTCTCCGATTGGTCTGGAGAGAGAGGGGTTTAGATAGTTTAGATAGTTTAGATAGTTTAGATAGTTTGGGCCTTCCCCCGTGCCACCCAAACTATCTAAACTATCTAAACCCCTCCCGGTTTAGATAGTTTAGATAGTTTGGATAGTTTAGATAGTTTAGATAGTTTGGGGGTCTCCCGTTGGTCTGGAGAGAGAGTGGTTGAGATAGTTTAGATAGTGTGGGCCTTCCCCCGTGCCACCCAAACTATCTAAACTATCTAAACCGGAAGGGGTGTAGACCAGAGCAGCGGGAGCCCCCAAACTATCTAAACTATCTAAACTATCCAAACTATCTAAACTATCTAAACCCCTCCCGGTTTAGATAGTTTAGATAGTTTGGGCCTTCCCCCGTGCCGCCCAAACTATCTAAACTATCTAAACCCCTCCCGGTTTAGATAGTTTAGATAGTTTAGATAGTTTGGATAGTTTAGATCGTTTAGATAGTTTGGGGGTCTCCCGTTGGTCTGGAGAGAGAGAGAGGGGTTTGTTTGATAGGGTAGTAGTGTTAGTAGTTTGGGCCTTCACCGTGCCACCCAAACTATCAAAACTATGTAAAACCCTCCCGGTTTAGATAGTGTAGATAGTCCCCGGTTTAGATAAGTTTAGATAGTTTGGATAGTTTAGATAGTAGTATTTTAGATAGTTTGGGGGTCTCCCGTTGGTCTGGAGAGAGAGGGGTTTAGATAGTTTAGATAGTTTAGATAGTTTGGGCCTTCCCCCGTGCCACCCAAACTATCTAAACTATCTAAACCCCTCCCGGTTTAGATAGTTTAGATAGTTTGGATAGTTTAGATAGTTTAGGGGTCTCCCGTTGGTCTGGAGAGAGAGGGGTTTAGATAGTTTAGATAGTTTGGGCCTTCCCCCGTGCCACCAAACTATCTAAACTATCTAAACCGGAAGGGGTTTAGACCAGAGCAGCGGGAGCCCCCAAACTATCTAAACTATCTAAACTATCCAAACTATCTAAACTATCTAAACCCCTCCCGGTTTAGATAGTTTAGATAGTTTGGGCCTTCCCCCGTGCCACCCAAACTATCTAAACTATCTAAACCCCTCCCGGTTTAGATAGTTTAGATAGTTTAGATAGTTTAGATAGTTTGGATAGTTTGGGGGTCTCCCGTTGGTCTGGAGAGAGAGGGGTTTAGATAGTTTAGATAGTTTGGGCCTTCCCCCGTGCCACCCAAACTATCTAAACTATCTAAACCCCTCCCGGTTTAGATAGTTTAGATAGTTTGGATAGTTTAGATAGTTTAGATAGTTTGGGGGTCTCCCATTGGTCTGGAGAGAGAGGGGTTTAGATAGTTTAGATAGTTTGGGCCTTCCCCCGTGCCTTCCAATTTATCTAAACTATCTAAACCGGGAGGGGTTTAGACCAGAGCAGCGGGAGCCCCCAAACTATCTAAACTATCCGAACTATCTAAACTATCTAAACCCATCCCAGTTTAGATAGTTTGGGCCTTCCCCCGTGCCACCCAAACTATCTAAATTATCTAAACCCCTCCCGGTTTAGATAGTTTAGATAGTTTGGATAGTTTAGATAGTTTAGATAGTTTGGTTGTCTCCCGTTGGTTTGGAGAGAGAGGGGTTTAGATAGTTTAGATAGTTTGGGCCTTCCCCCGTGCCACCCAAACTATCTAAACTATCTAAACCCCTCCAGGTTTAGATAGTTTAGATAGTTTTGTTTTGGGGCTCCCGCTGGCCTGGAGAGAGGGGGGTTTAGATACTTTGGGGCCCGCCCACGTGTCCCCAAACTATCTAAACTATCTAAACCCCTCTCTCCAGACAGGCAGGAGCCCCCAAAACTATCTGAACTATCTAAACTATCTGAACTATCCAAAACGGGAGGGGTTTAGATAGTGTAGATAGTTTGGATAGTTTAGATCGTTTAGATAGTTTTGGGGGCTCCCGCTGGTCTGGAGAGAGATGGGTTTAGATTGTTTAGAGGGGCACCAGGGAGGCCCCGAACTTTCCAACCTATCTAAACTCTCAAACTATCTAAACTATCTAAACTGGGAGGGGTTTAGATAGTTTGGATAATTTAGATAGTTTTGGGGGCTCCCGTTGGTCTGGAGAGCGAGGAAACTATCTAAACTGCCTCGGTTGGATTCCAGCGCATTCCAGCCTCTGAGCCGTCAAACCGCCAAAAAAGTTGAAAACCTTAAAAAACCGTATAAACCAGATAATGCGCAACAGCTTCCCCCAAGCCAGCGATCCCAAAACCTGCACTGTGTTATGCGGTTCATACGGTCTTGTATGGTTCTGGATTCAGATCTAAACGGTGGTACAAAACCGAGCAACTTCTTACATGTTGTGGCTACCAGAGTGCTTCCAAGAGTTTAAGATGTGCATGCACGTGTAGTGGTACATGCCAGTTTGCAGAAGGCTTGTTTTCTTCCTTTCGTTTGCACCCCCACTGTGTCGAACACGATTTTTGGAAGGCGTGCTGTTCCAGTCTGTGTTGGGCACAGCATTTCCCAAGTCCAAACAGTGCCAATCGATTGTCACGGCGTGATTGAATCGCAGCCCTCGACGGAGCTTTCTTCTCGCCGATCAAACCGAAGAGGGCTCTTTTTATTCTCGTTGCAGGAGGCTCTCCTCTTGTTTACGATGATGAAATGGAAAACATATGCGTTGTTCTTCACTCTTGTCAAGAATAAGCAGTGACTTACCAAGAGGTATCGGAGCTCTCTTCAAGCAAGGAAACTAGCTAACTCGCTCCTCTTACCACGAACAACTTCGGAGAGCTATCTTCTGTTTTAGATCAAGGGGTGGAGGAGTTCCCTTTTTGAAACTTGAAGGGAGGATCAGACTTCTTTGTTTGAAGATTTGGGGGGGCTCCACCATTTCTTCTTGAGCGTAAGCTCTCTTTCATTTTCCGGAGAGGAAAACGAGGCAGCCAGGAGTTCTCTTGTTTGCCGTGCCAAGAGAGGAAAGGGGTCTTTTCTTGCCAACTGGAGGGTAAACGGACCTCTCTTCTTTCTCGTGAAGTTCGAGGGGCTTGTCTGCCATTGTGAGATGGGGCGCTCTTCTTTCTGAATATATTGGAGGGAGCTGCCTTTTTGTCGAGGATGAGGTAGGGAACTCACACGTTGCTTTTGTTTGCCAGGAGCGTGCTCTCTTCAGTCTTCTTAAAGTTAGGACAAGGTCTTGCCAAAAGGAGAAGGAGCTCCCTTCTAGGAAACTTTTCCTACAAAAAATGACTTGGAGTGAGCTCTGTTCTTGCTTCAGAGGATGAGGTAGAGGGCTTCTCATTCCGCTTTGCGGGAGGACCAGACTTCCTTTTTCAAGTATGGAGGAGCTCCATCCTTTCTTCTTGATCGGAAGCTATCTCTTCTTGCCGACTGGGTGGTAGACAGAGCTCTCTTCTTTCTCGATCTTGGAGGGCCCTGTCAGTCCATTATTGAAACGGAGATCTCTTGAAATTGGATTGGCAGAAGCTCCCAGTCTCTTCTTGTCGAGGATGATGTAAGAGGGCCACTCTGTTTGGAAGCTAAGGAGGCGCTGCCATCTCTTGCCAGGGGATCTCTTCTTCTAACGAGAGGTAAAGGAGCTCTCTTCTCGCCGATCAAACCGAAGAGGAGCTCTGGTATTCGCGTTAAATTGCAGGGGGCTCTCCTCTTGTTTTCGATGATGAGGTGGAAGGCATGTGCGTTGCTTTTCACTCTTGCCAAGATTAAGCAGTGATTTACCTAGAAGTATTGGAGCTCTGTTCAAGCAAGGAAGCTAGCTAGCTCCCTTTTCCTACCACCAACAAGCAAGAGCTATCTTTTGTTTTAGAGCATGGGGTTGAGGAGTTCTCTTTGTGAAACTTGAAGAAAGGATCAGACTTCTTTGTTTGAAGATTTGGGGGGGTTCCACCATTTCTTCTTGAGCATAAGCTCTCTTCCATTTTCTGAAGAGGATCATTTCCCCTGCCAAAAGAGAAAGGAGGTCTCTAGTTGCCGCCTGGGGGGTAAACTGAGCTTTCTTCTTTCTCGTGAAGCTGAAGGGGCTTGTCTGCCATTTTGAGATGGGGCGCTCTTCTTTCTCAATACATTGGAGGAAGCTCTCTTCCTGTCGAGAAGTTGAAAAGTGAAGTCTGGTCTTCCCCGCCCACTTTCAAAGGGACATGGGAAGGCCTCTACTTCATCCTCTGAAACGAGAACCGAGCTCAATCCAAGTTATTCTTCGTAGGAGAAGAGAGCTTCTTTTTTGGAAGGGAGCTCCTGTACCTCTTGGCAAGACTTCATCCTAATCGTAAGAAGACTGAAGAGACCGCGCTCGTAGTCAATATGGACAGAGCTCCCTCAGTCTTCAATCAAAATCAACGTCTGATTTCCCTACCTCATGGAGGAGGTCCATCCTTTCTTCTTGATCGGAAGCTCCCTTCCATCTTTGAGGACAAAGGGAGATGGTCAAGAGCTCTCGCGCCCGACTAAGGGAGAAAGGAGTCTTCTTCTGGTCCACAGAAAGATATTTCTCGAGAAGTTAGAGGGACCTCTCTTCTAAGTTGTTGGGGTAGAGGACCTGTCAGGGGATCTATTATCTACCAAGTGTTAAAGGAGCCTTCTTCCTTCTCGTGAAATTGGAGGGAACTGTCTTCCTGTTTTCGATGATTAGGGAGAGAGCTCATACATTGTGGGGGGGGCTCTGTCCTCTTTGGCTACGAGTGAGATCTTTTCGCTTTTCTCCCAAGAATGAGAAGCGACGTTCCAAAAGGCAACGGAGCTCTGTTTCTAGAAAGAAGCTCTCTTCTCTTACCACGAACACCTTGGGAGAGCTATCTTCTGGTTTTAGAGCATGGGTTGGAGGAGTTCTCGCTTTGAAGCTTGAGGGGAGAACCAAGCTTGTTTGTTTGAAGGTTTTGGGGGGAGGGGCTTCACCGTTTCTTCTTGAGCTTAAGCTCTCTTCCTTTTTTTTAAGAGGAAGAGGAGATAAAACACAAGCTTTCTTATCTCCCGTGCCTGGAAGAAAGGAGATCTCTTCTTGCCGACTGGGTGGTAGACAGAGCTCTCTTCTTTCTCGATATCGTGGAGGGCCCTGTCAGTCCATTATTGAAATGGAGATCTCTTGAAATTGGATTGGAAGAACTCTTCTTGTCGAGGATGATTCAAGAGGGCCAGTCTGTTTTGAAGCTAAGGAGGCGCTGCCATCTCTTCCCAGTGGATCTCTTCCTCTAACGAGAGGTAAAGGAGCTCTCTTCTCGCCGATCAAACCGAAGAGGGCTCTTTTTATTCTCGTTGCAGGAGGCTCTCCTCTTGTTTACGATGATGAAATGGAAAACATATGCGTTGTTCTTCACTCTTGTCAAGATTAAGCAGTGACTTACCAAGAGGTATCGGAGCTCTCTTCAAGCAAGGAAGCTAGCTAACTCGCTTCTCTTACCACGAACAACTTCGGAGAGCTATCTTCTGTTTTAGATCAAAGGAAACTTGAAGGGAGGATCAGACTTCTTTCATTTTCCGGAGAGGAAAACGAGGCAGCCAGGAGTTCTCTTGTTTGCCGTGCCAAGAGAGGAAAGGGGTCTTTTCTTGCCAACTGGAGGGTAAACGGACCTCTCTTCTTTCTCGTGAAGTTCGAGGGGCTTGTCTGCCATTGTGAGATGGGGCGCTCTTCTTTCTGAATATATTGGAGGGAGCTGCCTTTTTGTCGAGGATGAGGTAGGGAACTCACACGTTGCTTTTTGCTTGTTTGCCAGGAGCGTGCTCTCTTCAGTCTTCTTAAAGTTAGGACAAGGTCTTGCCAACAGGAGAAGGAGCTCCCTTCTAGGAAACTTTTCCTACAAAAAATGACTTGGAGTGAGCTCTGTTCTTGCTTCAGAGGATGAGGTAGAGGGCTTCTCATTCCGCTTTGAAAAGGGGGCGGGAGGACCAGACTTCCTTTTTCAAGTATGGAGGAGCTCCATCCTTTCTTCTTGATCGGAAGCTCCCTTCCATCTTTGAGGACGAAGGGAGATGGTCAAGAGTTCTCACGCCCGGCTAAGAGAGAGAGGAGTCTTCTTCTGGTCCACAGAAAGATAAATCAAGCTCTCTTCTTTCTCGAGAAGTTAGAGGGACCTCTCTTCTGAGTTGTTGGGGTAGAGGACCTGTCAGGGGATCTATTATCTACCAAGTGTTAAAGGAGCCTTCTTCCTTCTCGTGAAATTGGAGGGAACTGTCTTCCTGTTTTCGATGATTAGGGAGAGAACTCATACATTGTCGGGGGGGCTCTGTCCTCTTTGGCTACGAGTGAGATCTTTGTGCTTTTCTTTCAAGAATGAGAAGCAACGTTCCAAAAGGCAATGGCGCTTTCTTTCTAGAAAGAAGCTCTCTTCTCTTACCACGAACAACTTGGGAGAGCTATCTTCTGGTTTTAGAGCATGGGTTGGAGGAGCTCTCGCTTTGAAGCTTGAGGGGAGAACCAAGCTTGTTTGTTTGAAGGTTTTGGGGGGAGGGGCTTCACCGTTTCTTCTTGAGCTCAAGCTCTCTTCCTTTTTTTGAAGAGGAAGAGGAGATAAAAAACAAGCTTTCTTACCTCCCTTGCCTGGAAGAAAGGAGATCTCTTCTTGCCGACTGGGTGGTAGACAGAGCTCTCTTATTTCTCGATATCTTGGAGGGCCCTGTCAGTCCAATACTGAAACGGAGATCTCTTGAAATTGGATTGGCAGAAGCTCCCAGTCTCTTCTTGTCGTGGATGATGTAAGAGGGCCACTCTGTTTGGAAGCTAAGGAGGCGCTGCCATCTCTTGCCAGGGGATCTTTTCTTCTAACGAGAGGTAAAGGAGCTCTCTTCTCGCCGATCAAACCGAAGAGGAGCTCTGGTATTCGCGTTAAATTGCAGGGGGCTCTCCTCTTGTTTTCGATGATGAGGTGGAAGGCATGTGCGTTGCTTTTTCACTCTTGCCAAGATTAAGCAGTGATTTACCTAGAAGTATTGGAGCTCTGTTCAAGCAAGGAAGCTAGCTAGCTCCCTTTTCCTACCACCAACAAGCAAGAGCTATCTTTTGTTTTACAGCATGGGGTTGAGGAGTTCTCTTTGTGAAACTTGAAGAAAGGATCAGACTTCTTTGTTTGAAGATTTGGGGGGGTTCCACCATTTCTTCTTGAGCATAAGCTCTCTTCCATTTTCTGAAGAGGATCATTTCCCCTGCCAAGAGAGAAAGGAGGTCTCTAGTTGCCGCCTGGGGGGTAAACTGAGCTCTCTTCTTTCTCGTGAAGCTGAAGGGGCTTGTCTGCCATTTTGAGATGGGGCGCTTTTTCTTTCTCAATACATTGGAGGAAGCTCTCTTCCTGTCGAGAAGTTGAAAAGTAAAGTCTGGTCTTCCCCGCCCACTTTCAAAGGGACATGGGAAGCCCTCGAAGCTCTGTTCAAGCAAGGAAGCTAGCTAGCTCCCTTTTCCTGCCACCAACAAGCAAGAGCTATCTTTTGTTTTAGAGCATGGGGTTGAAGAGCTCTCTTTGTGAAACTTGAAGAAAGGATCAGACTCCTTTGTTAAGCTCTCTTCCATTTTCAGACGAGGATCATTTCCCCTGCCAAGGGAGAAAGGAGGTCTCTAGTTGTCGCCTGGGGGGTAAACGGAGCTCTCTTCTTTCTCGTGAAGCTGGAGGGGCTTGTCTGCCATTGTGAGATGGGGCGCTCTTCTTTCTCAATACATTGGAGGGAGCTCTCTTCCTGTCGAGGATGAGGTAGGGAACTCAGACGTTGCTTTTGATTGAAGACTGAGGGAGCTCTGTCCATATTGACGACGAGCGTGCTCTCTTCAGTTGAGTCTTCTTATGATTAGGATGAAGTCTTGCCAAGATGTGCAGGAGCTCCCTTCCAAAAAAAGAAGCTCTCTTCTCCTACCTAAAAATAACTTGGAGTGAGCCCTGTTCTTGCTCCAGAGGATGAGGTAGAGGGCTTCTCATTTCCCGTTGAAAGGGTTAAATAGCGGGTAAAGCACCTTGTCTTCCGAGGTGTCCGGTGCGTTCTCGACTGCCTGTGAAAAGCCGAAGGACAGACTTATTCACACCCCTGGTCGTACCCCCAACTGTATCAGGTCTCCAAGGTTTGTGGCCTCTGGTCGATAGAGCAAAGTAGGTAAGGGAAGTCGGCAAAAAGCTTAAAAAAAGGGGGACGCACCTCCCCAACTGGAAACTGAATGCCTTTATGATGAAAGTTGAAAAGCTCTGAAAAACTGTATTTGATGCACGTCTTGTTCATGGTGCGATGTTATTGAAAGCAAGCTTGAACGGCATAAAAGGGGGGTTGGGTGGGCGCGAGGGCTAAGCCTCCTGAGTGAGACCCGATCTTCCGGTCGTGTGGAGACCATGAGCAGTTACCTTTATCGGAACCGTCAACACAGGCGCCTCAGTCTCCTTAGTCATCACATGCTGGCTCGAACTCGGTGCTTGCGGTGCCTCCGAAGTTGTTGCACCTGCCATGCTCATCGACCCTCCGTGGTGGTGTCCCATCAGGCAGCTGTTCCGGTCGTTTGGAGACCATGAGCAGTCAGTGGCGTGGAAACAGTCAACAGAGGCGCCTCAGTCTCCTCAGCCATCACATGCTGGCTCGAACTCGATGCTTGCGGTGCCTCCGAACTTGTGCACATGCCATGCTCATCCACCTTCAGTGGTGCTGTCCCATCAGGCAGCCGTCGATGAGGAACACTAATCATACTGTTGCAGTGTGTAGACGGTGTTTAGTATTTACACAAAGAGCGAGCGACACATTATACATAAAGGTTCCTGCCTCATATATATATATATATATGTATGTATATATATATATATATATATATATATACATATGAATATATATATATATATATATATATATATATATATTTCATATAGACACCTACGTGTGTGTATATATATATATAGATATAGATATATGCATGCAAACACATATTTGCACACACACACACATACATACATAGCTACCTACCGACCTATCTATCTACCCACCAACCTACATACGTACATACACCCATGCATGCATGCATACATACGTGCATACATGCAGAAAATCCGACAGACATACATACCTGCATGCATGCGTACCCAGGCATTTCTAACGGACCCTAAAGATCGAACGTCCAAAAAGGCACAGTACCAATTAGCAAGACAGGGCTTTTCGCAGGCGTCCACTCTCGGATGCTCTAAGCGGTCTTGGTATGTCTCTGTACCTATATATCTGCATCTATGTCTGTATCTATACATCTATATTTAACTTTATAGTTATATATACATATATATATATGTATGTGTATATATATATATATATGTAACTTTGTATATTACGCGGGTAGTAGTAAACGTTTTGGAGACGGTTCTCTCGGTGTGCCGTTTGCATTTTATATCAGGATTTCGGATCCAGGCATTTAGGTGCATGCATCGTTGCTGGTGTTTGGGCCAGGCCATGGTGCAGGGTTTGGGGATTTAGGGTTGACGGTTTACGCACGGACTGAAACCGCATACCTAGCTTGCTGGACCCGAACCCTGGAACCCATGTAAATCCCTATTTCACCTGAGCCTCATGTTTCACCCAAACGTAACAAAACGTGCCTCGCGCTCACGTAGCAACCATTCAAGCGCCCGTTCGGTCTACGCCAAATCTTGACCTTCGAGCCTAGAACAAGAAGTTCCCAAATCCAACAAGAACCCTAGTAGTAGAGTGGGTAGCCTCTAACCATTTTTTGGGTCGTAGAGTCCCTAGATAATCCCTATATAACCAAAAAGGTTAAGCTCTAGTTCCCCATGATACCCGAAAGGTAGGGAACCCTACACCGTGAACCCCAGCTCGAAGACCGTACACACGAAGAGCCCCGGCAGAAGCCCTTCTACCGAACCGTAAACCCTAAACCGTAAACCCCTAAACCTCACCTTGGGGCAGATGCACAAAAGGAGCTCAAACAAATAAAAACCTAAACCTTGAACCCTGCTGCCGACCACCGCGAAGCAAATTACTCACACCGAGGATCGTCGCAGCCCAGGCAGCTTTTGCTGCTCGCCGGGCCGATCCTCAGCCGAAGAGACGGATCTTGGGGTGCTAGGTTGATGATATAAATCCTGGGGTTCATTTAAACGGATGTGTCAGGGTTCCTGTAAGGGATCTATAGGGTTTTAAGGTTTGGGGTTTAGGTTGAAGATATAAATCCTGCATTACCTTAAAGACCCTAAACGATGGGAGTTATGGTACATTCCTGAATATGGGCCTGAATATGGGCAGTGCAGGATATATATCATCAACCGTACGTTGGGCTTTACCTCGCGGAGGGTGCAAGGCTTATCGGGTTCAGGGTTGGAAAGAGGGTCTCTTTGTCATAGTTGAGTAACATTTTACATTTTTATGGGTACTTAAACCCAATACGGAATAAAAAGGTGCATTTTTAATCCTATCCCAGCCATTAACATAGGTTTCGCGGGTTCAGGATTTTGGTCCTTGGGTCTTACGGGCGCTTCAGGTTGCTTTAGATTGTGTCTTGGCGCCTGAACGCAGGTCCGCAACAGGCTCCCCGAACCCCATAGCTATTTTGGGCTCCTTTAAGGGGTCTATAGGGTTCAATATGGGGTTTAAGGGTGAAGAAATTTAAATTCAGGTACCATAGTTTAGGGTTCCTCTAAGGGGTCTATAGGTTTCAATTTGTAAAGAAACCTATGATCTGCTCAAGCCAGCTGGCAAAGTTAAATCTCGAATCCCTGAGCCCAACTCCAGAAGAGCCGCGTTAAACCAGATCGGCCACCCGCATTTCATAGTCTCCCTGGTTTCAAGTATAGGGATTGGGGGAAGGGATCGCCTTGATAGTACCTCAAGGTCCATTGTTGTACCTTAACCCTAAATATCCTACCGTCTTAGGGCTCCTTGTTATGATTTCCTTATATGAGTCCTGAAAAAGATAGGATATTCAGGGTTAAGGTAGTCCCTACAAGCCCTTCCCTCATTTTTTCGGGTTCCTGTAAAGACTTGCAGCCGAACCCACCCGAATAAAACCGCCGGGGCCCGTCAGAGTTCTACCAGAGATGATATAAATCCTGGGGTTCCTTTAAACGGATCTATATGTATAGGGTTCAAGGGTTTAGGGTTTAGGCTCATGATAATTATAGTTCCTTTATATCTGTTGATAACATATGGCTACGACCCTATGAACCATACAGCCAATGGAGACTATCCGTAAGAGCAGCAAGGATGGATCGGTGGTGACGTGGGGCCGTCAACGGTTCCGCAGACAGCAATGCTTGGCTTCATGAAGATAGCCTGGAGGTCCTCCTACGCTCCCTCTGTACGTCTTCCGAAACCATAGTCGCCCTCAACCCGAAACCTCAAATCCTAAACCCTATGTAAAGCCTATTCTGACAATCCTAAGGTCCTAAGGCCCTCCGGTGTATTTGTGCTGCGGTTCGGAGCTCTGTCTCTGATAGTTTGAGGGCTCTGACAGCACATAGGCAGTGCTGCAGATGATGTCGGTTCTTGGGAGTTAGGGTCCGGGTTTCAAGACCCAATGGCTTCGCATTTTCGTTCTCGTATGGCTTCGCATTTTCGTTCTCGTAGCACCTTGGCTCTAGGAAAGGCGAGTCTATTCTTCTTCTTATTATTGTAATTATATTAATATTGTCATCTTTATTATTATTATGCTTATATTATCATTGTCAATATTTTTACTGGCATTAGTATGATGGTTAATATGATTTTGATTAAAACTAATTACTCGCTTATGTTGTGTTCCGTTTATACGAAAATAGTATGTATGTATATATATATATATATGTCTTATGCTACATACTATGCTGCTGAGTTGAATGCCCGCTGCCTGGCATCCCTTAACAGGAATTGCGGCCGAATGTTGATCCGTAGACGGATGCCTAGTCTAACATTCGGCCAAGACGGAGTTGACACCAAACTGGCAGCAAAAAGCTGCCTAGAAGCCCAAATCCCTGCAATCTCCGTAAACGCCTTGACCTACACCCCAAACCCCAACGCTTAACAGCTGCAGAAGCTCGCCAAAGGCTCGGCGGCGACAGCGGACCAGTGCAGTCGTCGCTGACATGCGTGCGCAGCTTTGCTTCATGCAAGGGTGAATCCGGATTTGGGGCGTATGGGGTTTGGGGTTTTAGGTTTGGGATAATTAGTCATGCGTAGGGCCGAGGGCTTTGTTCCAGCCCCTGCAAATCAAAAGCGCTTTGCTTCCGCACGGCTTTCGGGTCCGAGCTTTAAATTTCGGACTCCGATTCAGGCCGTCAGGTCACGAAATGTCCTTTTCGATAAGGCTGCTATAGAGTCCTGGGCATATCCTTCGAACTATGTCGTTCTCATAATCGCAAACTATCAGTTAATGATTTCTCTACTACTAGTGTTCTTCGGGTGACACGGTTATCATTACATCACTATTGGCATCATCATTATGAGCAATATTGTTCTTAGTGTTGCAATAAGCGCCATGAACTTTAGGAATGGAATGCTGTCTTTAGTTTGTATTTCTCTTACTGTTATTGCTGCCTATTTGTATTAAAACTGTTTGCTTTCATTATTTACTGCCATGGTTATTATGCTTGTCACGACTACTAAACTCATTTCTAGGTAGGCCTTCGGGATAGTTTATATTTTCCCTTATTGGGCTTAATAGGACCCTATTTACGAACATTTTTCAGAGGCTTTAAAGGGCCAACCTAGAATAGGTTGTGGGTATGTCTCCTCCGCCCAGGGAAGATCTTTGCCTCAGCTCGCGCCTTCGCCGCGGTCAGGACGAACGGCAAGGTGCCTTACCTGGACCCCTAGAAAAACCTACCCTTCTTTTAGGGCTCCTTGTTAGAGCTCCCTTCTAAGACTCCATAGAAGGTAGGGTCCTTGGGGTTCAGGTAAGAATTAGAATTTGGTAACTCCAAAATTGTGCGGTTTAGGGTTGGTGTGGGTATTTCATTTCACAGATACCACAGGGGCTTGGAGAGTTAGCCTAGGGAGGGCCTTGGGAGTTGCAATGGGGTTTCGAGTATATATGTTATACTGAAGGTATATTCTGATACAAGTGGAATATGGATTGAGATGTTGTGGGTATATCAGGTTTAGGCTTGTATTAACTTAAGATACCTTGAGGGTTAAGGGGTTAGGGCTTTCCGGCTTGAAGGGTCGAGGGTTTGGGTTTTCTAATTTAGGGTTTGGCCTTTTTGAGGGTTATACCCTATCCTACTGGGCTCGTATCCTGCTCCGACGCTTATGCAATCGCCTTGTTTCCGAATCATTGCGTCCGAAGCACTAACCAACCTTGTTAACCGTCAATAAAAACCCAAAGCCCTAAGCAAAAACACAAGGTTACATTGCCGTCGCCTGGGCGGGTTCGCATTTGTTCCGAAGCTCGCAGCGCACGACCCTGGTCAGGTCATGTGGCCGGTTCATGGTTCCTGAGCCATCGCCCCCAAACCGATCTCCGAATGCTGCACACGCGAGCTTGCTACGACCACCTTCGATCGCTGAAGAGAGCCGCTGCTTCTCCGGCACATCATAAGATTCGGCCGCGATCTCACCCACCTACATCCTGCGCCACGCACTAGCACCAAGGTTCAGGTGCTCCTGGTGCCGCAGAACATCCAGTTCTCGGCTGGATCGAACAGGGTTGGCCAAGGGACCCTAAACCTGAAGAGGAATACTTGGCCTTAACAACAAGGATAGGGTTTGGGGGGTAGTTTATATTAAAACTACAATATGGACCCCCCCAACAAAAAGCCTTATTCTAATTATTAAGGCCCTTATATTGTTCAACTTTGTCTCCAAAAGCGGTAGCCGAGGAGCCTCTTAGACTACCGCATGGCAGGTGGTGACTTGGGGCCAGCCAGATCATGGCGGAAACTCTGCATCAGTCCAAGGCCATCCCTCGTAATTACTTGCGTCGCTGCTCATTTAGGGTTTAAGGTCCTGGCTTTAGGGTTCAGGGGTTTCGGGCTTCAGGAGTTCAGCCCTCAACCTTACAACCCCAAAATTTGGGATTTAAAGGCAAACGTAAGCATCTGTCTGAAGATGGTCGACATCCGAGTTCAGGCTCTGTTTGCTTGAAACTGCGTTCACCTATTCTTTGCAACTTTGCAACTAGAAACACCTAAGCCATGGCTTATAGGAAGACGGACAAGTTCTTGGTAGTTCAGACGCCATATCAGGAGGATCCGCTTGAAAGAAGCCGATCTAGAATCCAAACCCGGCAGTAGTCCCTGAACCAGTTAACGCTCATGCATGGCTAGGAGGATGGGTTTCTGAGTAGTAGGATTGCGTGTGTTTGGGGTTCGGTGTCTGGTAAGGTTCAGGAGTAGTTCTTGTTGAGGGCTGTAGGGTTTTGGGTTGGGGCGCTTCGCAGTTTCAGGTTGAGGGTTTAGGGCGAAGGTGGGGTTCTCAGTGTCGGTTGCGGGATATGATGAAGGCATGCGGTCATGGGGCCTGGGTTTTAGGCGGGGAGCACTATGGCCAAGGTTGGCTTTGGAAACGCTCTGGGCGCAAACTCCTGCAACGATAAA